>VWZE01024890.1:216936-278745 GCA_013396675.1 Eubucco bourcierii
GGGGGGGGGCGGGACACGGGTAACTCCTGAACCATCACAGGTGTCTAGTGACAGGACAAGGGGGAATGGTTTGAAGCTGAGGGAGAGTGGCTTTACACCGGATCTTAGGAAGAAGTTCTGCAGTACAAGGATGAGACACTGGAATAGGTTGCACAAGGAGGTTGTGGATGCCCCCTCCTTGGAGGTGTTCAAGGGCAGGCAGGATGAAGTCTTGCGCACCCAAGGCTAGTTGTGCAGGGAGGTTGGAGATGATGATCTCTAAGGTCCCTTCCAGCCTAAGTTATTCTATGATTCTGTCCTGTTTTTTGGGGGAGTTTTGTTTAGGTTTTTTTTCTGTTTATTTTTGTATGGTGGCAAGACTTTTAATTATTTTTAATGTTGTACTTAAAGGAAGAAGCCATAAACATAAGTTATTTGGCTTTGGCAGTCATGCTCTGGATCACACCTATGGAAATAATTATGTGATTCTATGATTGGATCTATGATTGTTTGATTCTATGGTTCTCTGACTGTCTGATTCTATGATTCTCTGCTTTTTTAATTTCAAACTATTCAGAGGCCTTCTTTGATTCCACTCCTCTGGGATTTTCTTCCTAATTGAACTATACCTGTTGGAATGGAAAATACTGCTTTCAAAGGAAAACAAGTTTCTTTACTGGCAGTGGGCAACTGAAATTCATCTGCAAACTTATCTGCTGTTGTGATTCAACTCTCTGGGTTGTTTGTTTTTTTGTAACAGAGCCCCTGTTTTTCCTCTTGCTGTGGCCTCCATATGCTTTGTATTTCCTATGTAGACATTTGATCACAGCTCTAAGAAAACATGTAATGAGATTTTGTAACTCGCTTTCATGAAGGATTGTCAGCTGGCATGTGTTATCTGCTTTTTTGTCATCTCACAAAACAGCTGGAACTTGTATTCATTGCCTCTGTTTTGCCATCTTTAGTAGGCATTGCACATCCCAGCAAGCAAGAGGCTATCTTTATGTGGAAAACCTCCATAGAAAGTCCAACCACGGAGAGGAGACGTGTAAGGAATTAACGTTCCTGACTGCAGACACTGGAATTTTCTATTAGCTACTTCTTGCTTAACTTTAAGTGAATTGTTTCATCCATTCCATGCTCTGTTGTTGTGCAGCTGAGGGCTGCACTGTTGTTACACTGCAAATACCACACTGTAATTTTTCATCACTTTCCAGCATGCTGACACTTAGCTGGGTGAAGGAAACCGTAGTAGGGTTCACTGAGTAGAGAAGAGTTTCAGCATAATGCTTTTTCACATAAAACACCTCTTTGGGCTCTGCACTTTGTGTAGTTTTATTCATGAATCCCTTTCCTGATTCAACTTACAGAAAGTAAACGTTATTTCTACGAAGAAGAGAGGGTTATTTCTGCTAGAGCATTTAGCGGCTCAGTTTACAGCAGAGCAAAAATTGCTGTTCCGTCTGGCAACCTCTGCTCCGCATGCTTTTGTGAGGCTCCTCAGAATTCCTGTATCTGTAAGTGGAGCTGCCTTCAGTCACTACAAGGAATGAACAGATCCTGTAGATACAACATTCATGGGAGTGTTCAGCAAATGCTTCAACGTAAAAGCTGAACCCAGGATGTGACACAAATGCTGTCTTGCCCTTTAACTCCACTTAAAATATTTATCTGGATACATAACCATATACACAATTTATAGCCCACACATATGACTACATATAACTATATATAGCTATAAATTATCTGTGTTACAGGATCCCAGAATCCTGGGTCTCCAGAAGGGACCTCTGGAAATTATCCAGTTCAATCCCCCACAGCAGCTTGCTCAGGACTACAATGTCCAGGAGGGTTTGGAATCTCTCCACAACCTCTCTGGGCAGCCTGCTCCAGGGCTCCAGCACCTTCACAGCAAAGAATTGTCTCCTCCTGTTCAGATGGAACCTCCTGGGTTCCAGTGTGTGTGTCCCTTGAGCTGTTGCTGGGCACCACTGAGAAGAGTCTGATCCCTTCCTCTTCACTATCACTCTAGCTATTGATTGGCATTGATCAGATCCCCTCTCAGGCTGCTCTTCTCCAAGCTAAACAGTCCCAGGTCTTTCAGCCTTTTGTCCTCGTAGAGATGCTCCAGCCCCACCTTGCCATGTTTTCAGCCTCCACTGGACTTTGTCCAGTAGTTCCTTGTTTGTCTTGAACTGGGGAGCCCAGAACTGGTCCCAGGACTCCAGATGTGGCCTCCTTAGAGCAGAGGAGGATGAGAAACTCACTAAGATTTTTTGATCAAGCAAATCTTTTTAAGTAACAACATTCCATGCTCTGAGAAGGGGGCATAACCAATCTGCAACTTCTTGTTGAGAGTCTTCACTCAGTGCCCATAGAGAAGGATGCTGTTGAGGTATATTATAGAATGCTTTGGGTTGGAAGGGACCTTTAAAGGTCATCTAGTCCAACTCTCCAGTCTTTATGGAGGACTAGATGTGGATTTACATGGCAAAATTAAGACACTGAGTTAATTTCTATTGACTCTAGTTCTTCACAGCTGGGGGGCAAGAGGAGCCATCAGGAGTCAGGCAAACAACACTGTTCCTTGACACAGATGCCATGAAGCCCTTTGGGATGGACAGTGGACTGCGCCCATGCAAATTACAGGAACAGCTTACAGGAAGAGGATGTTCCTGGAGCAGGTTGTGCCCAGTGCAGGCTACCCAAAGTCTCCTTTCTCATCATCTCCATGTCCAGATTAAATCAGAAGCATCTGCCAATATTCTTGAAATGGCTTCTCATTTCCACCATACTCCTACAGTTAACAAAACCAGGAAGAAATTAAGAAATAAAATGATTAAGTGAAATTAAACGAGCTTGTTATTGGGGAGGAAGAAACACTTAGAGACCAGATCCATTTGCTCCAAGAGATTCTATGACCCTTTTGCTTCAAAGCCCTTTAGAAACTCTAACTATTTTGTAGTCACCAGTGGGAATTTAAGGCACTTGGAGAATTGTTGTAAGCTAAACTACTCAGGTTGGAACAAGAGTTGTAACCTGGGAAAAATCTGCCAAGGAAATGCACAATCTGGAGAAACTCCTGCTGGTTTTCAAAATGAAATTAGATGGTGGTGAAGGAGACATTGCATCATGTTATGTCTTGCCAAGACATATGACTTTAAACAAAGGCAGATGATTTAGGAATTGTTCAAATGCTTTTCTGCTTTTTTTTTTCTTTTTTTTTTTTCCCTGGGACAGCCAGTTACAGAATGGTGTAAAAAAGCTAGCTGACTGGCTGGGCTTCATAAACAAACCTCTGAGGGTGATAATGCTGTGATAATACTCATCAGGAAAGAAAGAATTGCTGCTTTTCATTTCTCTAACCTAGAATTTTCAATGAGGGGAAATAATGTAACAATCAAAGAGTTCAAAATAGAAATACCAACACTGTAGTGGCTGTGGGAAGTCAGACCCACAGCCCAGCTAGTTCAATATCTGCCACAGGAAACATGATAGAATCATAGAAGGGTAGGGGTTGGAAATGACCTCCAGAGATCATCCAATCCAATGCCCTTGCCCAAGCAGGGTCACGTAGGGCAGGTCACACAGGAATGCATCCAGGTGGGTTTGGAAAGTCTCCAGAGAAGGAAACTCCACAACTTTCTGGGCAGCCTGTTCCAAGGTTCTGGCACCCTCAGACTGAAGTTTTTCCTTGTGTTGAGGTGGAACTTCCTGTGTTCCAGCTTGTACCTGTTGTTCCTTGTCCTATCACTGGGCACCACCAAAAAGAGGCTGGCACCTTTATCTTGACACCCACCCCTCAGATGTTTATAGATCCCTTCTTAGCCTTCTTTTCTCCAGAATAAACAGCCCCAGACCTCTCTTTGCTTTCTTCATAGCAAAGATGTTCAAGTCCCTTCATCATCCTCATAGATCTCCATTGGAATCTTTCCAGCAGATCCTTTGAATTGGAAAACCCAAAACTTGATACAGTATTTCAGGTGTGGTCTCACCAACCTTTTGGTGCTGAGTTGTGTTGTGGGTTTCAGCCTATGGAATGTCATCTGCTCCTCCTTTCTCTTTGTGTGTGTAGGACATCTGCAGAACCTGGCAAACTGCATCTGTGCAGAGCATCTTCTGCCTGTAAGAACTGGTCTGTACAACAGAATGAGGGATTGTCTCCTGAAAAGGTGTTTCCTCTGAAAAGAGTACGTTTTTTTGTTCCAGACACTCAATTGTCAACATGCTGGTTAAAGGACTCACTCATGTTCCCCTGAACATGAACATTGTTTGCTGTGTGACTTTGGGAACAGGTTTCGTTATTGTATTCTACACAATTCATCTTCTAGTATGAGTTTTGATGGTGTTTCTTTGTAGAGCAGTTGTCAGTCTGGTTTAATATTAACATCATTTCCATTGTTTTTCTGGCTATCTGGTGATGGTCTCTATAATATTTCTGGATTTGCTTCTCATCCTAACCCTCAGAAAAGGGAAGACAAATAACACAAACCCAGCTGAGAACATTTCAATCTGTCTCTCAATGAAGATAAAATGTACAAACCCATCTGAAGAAGAGCTGGGGCTGTTCAGCCTGCAGAAGGAGACCGTAGAGCAGCCTTCCAGTACGTGAAGTGGGCTACAAAAAATCTGGGAAAGGACGTTTTACAAGGACTTGTAGTGATAGGATGAGAGGGATATGACTGCAGCTTGAGGAGAGCAGATTTAGACTGGAGATTAGGAATAAATTCTTTACAGTGAGGACGATGAGACGCTGTAAAAGATTGCCTAGAGAGGTCATGGATGCCCCCTCCCTGGAGGTGTTCAAGACCAGGCTGGATTAGGCCTTGAGCAACTAGTTCTAGTGGGAGGTGTCCCTGTCCATGACAAGGGGTTGGAACTAGGTGGTATTCAAGGTTCCTTCCAACCTAAATCATTCTATCAGTCTATGAAAACTTCAGTCTCTCAGTAAAGAGAAGCTCAACTGAAAACATTTCATCTTGTCTGGTTCAGTTGTTTCCACTAGCCATGGAAAGTGTGTGCTGGTACAGCTGTGTGCATCTTGTAGGTAGTTCATTAAGTAAATGAGAGCTTTGCACTGTGCTCTGCCAGTCTCTGGTATTTTGGGGTTTCATTTCACATGGCAGTTTTCCTAGGATTGTTTTGGAGAGAGTTGCCAGTCAGCCTTCAGCTTTCGCTTGAGGCCAGGTTTGGATGGAAATAGCAGGGTTT
This sequence comes from Eubucco bourcierii, assembly GCA_013396675.1. Taxonomy (NCBI): domain Eukaryota; kingdom Metazoa; phylum Chordata; class Aves; order Piciformes; family Ramphastidae; genus Eubucco; species Eubucco bourcierii. Next base: position 222,127 of record VWZE01024890.1, read on the forward strand.
GTTTTATTATAGAGTTCTGTCTGGGGAGCTAATTTTGTGCTGGTGGCCCCAAGGAGTCACTGCTTCTTTGAGCCACCACCAGTTCCTTTGAAGTGCCTGGTTTCGGGCTATTGCAAAGGCTATCACAGTCCTGTGACAGGCCTTCAGTGGGTCTGAGGTTAGCAGACGGTGGGGGGGCGGACGGGGATTACCACTCCCTGCTGCCTCCCAGTGAGCCTCTCTTCTTTGTCTGCAGCTCCTTCAGACTTTCAGCTCTTGCTGGGAAAACAAAACCCACCTGATAATCTGCAGTGTGTGCCTTTCTTTCCTCTTGACTTGAGTTTTGTAGGGAAGGGCTGTAGTTCCTACACAAACAGCTCCTCCATGGCTCGTTGTAACGGCAAATACAACTCCCAGAAAGCTCCTCCACCCGCCTTCCTGGACTCTGTGAACTCTGATGATTCTGGGTCAGGCCTGTGGGCACCGTGAGGTAGCTGCTGATGGAAGTGTGGATGTGGCAAGCAAGACCTTATGAACTTCCTCTGGGTGAACTCATTTGCAATAGCTGGTCCTCCTGCCTGTATCAATTAAATACAGAATGTTTCATGCAAATCACTTCTTAGGTGTTGTAATGTAGCTCTTAGGCACATGGAAAGGTTTATAGACCTTCCAGAGGCTAGGAAAGAGGAGAAATATTTATGTTTAGAATATTTTGTTTCACTTGGCTGCTAAGAATGATTAGCCCTGTTGCCCAAGGCTCCTTGTCCCCTGCTCTTTGCCAGTAATGTATGTAAATGACATGAAGGCAGTGCTATGTGAAGTCACACATTATTGTCACACCGTGAGCATTGGCAAAAAGGGGAGAAAATACCCCAAACAGAGGCAAAGAACTTTGCACAACAGGAGCCACCAGGGACTGCTGCACTTTCTCTTTTCTGTGCACACACTATTATGGTATGTGTTGATTTGTTATCTGCTCCTGCACAAGTCTCTGCAGCTCCACGGATATTTACATTGCAGTGTTTTGGAGTCTCTACAAGTCTTACTCTGAGGATGGAATATTTTAGTGACTTCCAATACCTGGGAGTCTTCCTCAGCACAAAGCAGTGTAAGATGAAAGTTAAATTAAGAGCTTAACACACAGGATCAAAATCTGGACAGTTAAAATGTGGTGAGAGGAGGCTGTAGGCAGGACTATGTCTTCCAGTCCATACAGTTTATAACGCTGCTATCAGCCCATCACAGTGATGCCTGTTTTGAGAGTCAGCTTACCTGCTGGGTATTGCGTCTAAAAGGGGGGAAATGGAAATAAAAACCTTTGGGAAACAAGAACAACAACAAAAAAAGAAACAAAATTTATGCTGCTAACTTCAGAACTCAAAGCTAATGATTAACGTGAAAGGAAACAATGCTGACAGAAATAAAGGGTTTGGTTAGTTACCAAATAAAGTCCCATTAGGCAAATGAGATCACAAATTTGCATTGACGTGCAAATAGTACACAGGGAATTCATCCTACAACAATTCAGACAAATTCTGTGGTAGTGGGAGCCACCTTCTTGGCATTCACACCACCTCCCTATGCCCATGTGGCGTGACATGGCATGGGAGCTTTGTGAGAGGGGTGTGTTTGCCTTCTCTGATTACCAGAACTGTTCAACTCACAGAGCTATTGGCAATAATCCCGCCTCGTGAAAAGCCTGGGGATTACGGTGATCTTAGTCCTGACTGGGGTAGTGTCTCCAGCTCGGATGGATTTTGGACTTGATAAATAATGGTCTTGCCAAGTTGGTCCATTTTGGCTTGCTGTTGTTCTTTTGTCTGTTTGACAGCCCAGAGAATAAAAGATGAGAATTTAGCAGGACTGAAAATGATCACCTCTTTCTAGGTTCTCCTCCTGCTGTCTTCTCACTTTTCAAAAGGGAAAAATGTTGGCTTTCAAACTCTTTGCCAAGGTTGCACAGCACAGTGCTCTCAGCTGGGTGTGCACACGTGTGTGATTCAGATCCTTTTGTGCTGAAGTTCATGAGAGTATACAAGTCATGAAGAGCAGTGAATGTATGTGCCCTCTTCTGACTCTGACCTCAACATGCTCCTTGCCAATTTGCAGTATGTTGCTATGTTTTGTGAACTCTACATTAATAACATAGGAACATATGGACAAGGTGAATGTTCTCAAACCTTGACCTAAGTCTCAAGCCACTTGTCACCAAGAGTATCACTTCTAGTGGAACATGGGAGACACACACATTTACTTGATAGAAAACAAACTATTGAGAGGTGAGTAATTCTTTTGTGCGTTTCTAGTTTGACATGGGTTTCCATGCTTGCCTTTTTATGTGAGGCACTGCATTATTATCAGAGATATCCCTGCTCATTGGCCTGGCTCTCTTTGTGCTGTTTCAATTAAGATAAATGTTCAGGTCTCTCCCAATGCATGTTGAGAAGGGATCTAAAAACAGAGTTGTGTTTGGAGGAAGGTTTTTGGAAGTGGTCAAAGAGTCTAAATTTCAAATATAGCTGAATCCTGTGCCTGACGCACAGATGCTGGAGCTCGGGCAGGTGTGATTTAGTGACTCACCTTGCTGCCTAATTCAGATTTCTTTTCTAATAGCAGCACTAGGTGGCACACAAGGTCAGGTCACAGCACCTCACTTCACTAGCCCGGCCTCTTGGGATCACCGTTTCAAGTGACTCCACTGAACCGGTGACACACACTTCAGGGCTTCTTGCTGTCTATTTAAGCTTGAAAGAATCCCAGAATCCTGGGTCTCTAGAAGGTACCTGTGGCAATCATCCAGTCCAATCTGCCTGCTAAAGCAGGGTTACCCGCAGCAGGATGCCCAGGATCACAATGTTCAGGCAGGTTTGGAATCTCTCCATAGGAGACTCCACAACCTCTCTGGGCAGCCCGCTCCAGGGCTCCAGCACCCTCACACCAAAGAAGCTTTTCCTGATGTCCAGATGGAACTTCTTGGGTTCTAATTTATATCCATTGCCCCTTGTCTAGTTGCTGGGCATCATGGACAAGAGTCTGGCTCCATCCTCTTGCCCCCCACCCTTTAGCTCTTGCCAAGCATTGATCAGATCCCTTCTCAGGTGGCGCTTCTCCAGACTCAACAGCCCCAGGTCTCTCAGCCTTTTCTCCTCACAGAGATGTTCCAGGCCCCTCAGTGTCTTCACAACCTCTTCTGGACTCCAGTAGCTTCCTGTCTCTCTTGGACTGTGGAGCCCAGAACTGGAGCCAGGACTCCAAATACTTCCTCACCACAGCAGAGTAGGTGGGGAGGAGAACCTCCCTTGACCTGCTGGTCACACTCTTTTTTGTGTACTCCATGTCCTGCCACATGAGATGGGAGGGAAAAGGAAGCCAGCAAGGAAACGAGTTTTATTTTGATAGGCATCATGCTGGAAGGAGCTCTGAGTTCCTGGCATTGAGGCAGAGGGAATGCTGATGTAAACTGTGTTGAGCCTTCTGTCAAGCCTGGGTTGCCAGTTAGCAAGAAGAGCTCTGCTAGCTGAGATGTAAGCATTGGTAAGGTTTGCTGAAGGCTGCAGTGATTTGTTTTACTTCTGTAGTTTAAAAAATCCCCAAACAAGCAAGACTCCAGTAGCCCAGATGTGGAGAATGCAGCTGCAGTTGAAGCAGAACCATAGAATCATAGAATGGTTTGGATTGGAGGACAGCTTTAAAGGTCATCAGGTCCAACCCTGCAGCAGCAAGCAGGGACACCTGCAACTAGAGCAGAGCACCTGCTCTATTTGGTGCTGTTCTTACAAGTGCTGCTCTGCAGAGCTCCACCAAATACAAGGAAAAACAAAGAAAAGATAATTCCTGGAAATGTTCCACGCCCAAGAACTGCTTTACCCTTTTTTATTTTATTTTTTCTGTTTCTCGACTATTTCTAATAACTTCCATGCTGGACTTCCTTGTCACGGTAATACCTCTTTGCTGGGGTCCTTCTGCCAGTACCAGTATAGTCTGTCTACTGTTTTCCTCCTGTCTCATTCACTTGGCTGTTCCTCCAGGAGCACAGAATGTGTGTCCTGCCAGTAATGGGCTGCTTTTGTCTTACTGAAAGATTCTGCTGCCCTATATTAACAAAAATACAGTTTAGACTTAAGGCTGTAATTATTTTTTGTTCAGTTGTTTTTACTTGGCAGCTTCACAGGGGTGTCGTAATAAGGGTAAATACGGAGTTGTGTCCCTTAGAAGAATTTAATTTGGGCATATCCAGGAATGCGAATCATAGAATTATAGGATTGTTTTGGTTGGAAAAGATTGTTGAGTCCAACAATTCTCTAATTCTGCCAAGGCTGGTGCTGAATGACGTCCCTCAGCACCACATCTCTGCCTCTTTGAAACACCTCTAAGGATGGGAATTCAGCCACTTCCCTGGGGAACCTATTCCAGTGACTGAGAACCCTTTCAGGGAAGAAGTTTCTTCTAATGTCCAACCTAAACCTCCCCTGGTGCCACTTGAGGCCATTTCTTCTCATCCTAAAGGAAGCATGTTCAGAGAGGTCTAAGATGGTGAAGCCATTTAGTCACTAATAGAAGGGATTATGATCTACCAAACAACAATAACATCCTCTCCTAAGATGTAGAATCATAGAATGGTTTGGGTTGGAAGGAATTTTAAATGATCATCTAGTCCAACCCCCCTGCAGTCAGCAGGGACATTCTCCACTAGATCAGATTGTTTAGAGCTGTGTCAAGCCTGACCTTGAATATCTCCAGGGATGGAGCCTCACCTACCTCCCTGGGCATCCTGTTTCAGTGTTCCAGCACCCTCATGGTGCAGAACTTGTTCCTAACATCCAGTCTAAATCTCCTCTTCTCTAATTTCAAACCTTTGTCCTATCACTGCAGACCTTTGTAAACAGTCCTGCAGTCTTCTTCTAGTCGTGTAGGAGGTTTGTTTTCATTGGCCAGTTATTTTCTATTCTTTTCCTGTAGATAATGGCACATGTAAGGGACAAGAAGACTGAGAATGAAGCTAAAGAGCTAAAGGGTGGGGGGCAAGAAGATGAAGTTAGACTCTTCTCAGTGGTGCCCAGTGACAGGATAAAGAGCTACAAGTAAAACTGGAACCCAGGAGGTTCCATCTGAACATGAGGAAGAACTTTGGTGCCAAAGCCTTGGAGCAGGCTGCCCAGAGAGGTTGTGGAGTCTCTTTCTCTGCAGGCTTTCAAAACCCATCTGGATGCATTCCTGTGTAACCTACCCTAGGTGATCCTGCTTTGGCAGGCATGTTGGACATGGACAGCCTGATCTAGTTGGAGGTGTGTCTGCTGGCTGCAAGGTGTGTGTGTGTGTGGGGGGTGTCAGACAAGATGACCTTCGGGGTTCCCTTACAACATGGTGCAAACTGTGAATTTTGATTGGTGATTTGGAAAAAATGTGCTGTAAATTACTCCCTGTTACAGCATGAAGAGTCACAGAATCCCAGCATGGTGGGGGTTGGAAGTGTTCTCTGGCACAGGTTGTCCAGTGAAGTTGTGCTCTGTCCTTGAAGGCTTTCATGGTCCCACTGGATCAAGCCCTTGGTAACCTGCGTTGACCCCAGAGCTGCCTCTTCGTTGAGCAGGAGATTGGGCCAGAAACCTCTTGAGGTCCCTTCCAGGCAGTTATCCTGTGTTCCTATCATTTGATGAGGTCAGATATTATAGGTATAATAGGAAACAATTACAGAGACTAAAACCTTCCCTAATACGAAGGTTTCATTGGACGTGCTGCACATCAAGCTCTCAGAAGATATTTCAGGATCGTGGGACTGTGACTGAAACCTGCTGTTATTTTAGCCCTTCATGTTTGTTTCCATAACTGCCACGGGTGCCTTGGCCACAACCCCAGAAAACCGCAGTGTAGGTGGAAGGAGGGACAGAAAGAAGGGGTCTGCTAAGGAATCAGGCATCTGAGGAGAATTCCTTTGGAGTGCCAGTGTTTCTCATTCGCAGTGGAAAGCCTTCCGGAATGATCAGTTATTTTTTTAAGTGATAGGGGAAATGTTTGCCTGTGGATGTGGGGGAGTCAGTGAGGAGACAAATGCTTACAGGAAATTTCTCATCTCTGCTGTACTGATATGTCCAATAAATTGTCTTAGGGCAGCCAACTGGAAATTAAAGATGCCAAATTAATTCTGCCAAATGTCAGTGATAGGAGGCACTGGATAGCTGAAAATCCAGTTTTAGGCAGCTACGCTATTGCAGGTTATGCTCTCTACAGCTACCTGAAAGGAGGTTGTAGTGAGGTGGGTGTTGGTCTGTTCTTTCAAGTAACAAGTGACAGGACAAGAAGAAACAGCCTCAAGTTGTGCCAGAGGAGGTTTACTTGGGACACTGGGAAAAAATTCTTAATTGAAAAGGTTGTCAAGGCCTGGAACAGGCTGCCCAGATGCAGTGATGAAGTCCCTATCCCTCGAGGGATTTAAAATCTGTGTGGATGTGGTGCCAAGGGACATAGTTTAGCAATGGTCTTGATGGTGTTGGGTTAAGGGTTGGACTTGATCGTAAAGGCAGCTGCCAGGTTAAACCATTCTTTGATTCTGTGACCGATAAGCAAACGGCGATTTTTTGACTAGAAGTAAACTTAATAGCAAGATTTAAACCCTGCCCGTGGTGTTATAGACAAATAATTCAATTGTTCTCACCACAGAGAGAGATAGAAATTTTATCTTGACAGGACCAAAGGTCTCAGGCCTGATGGAGGGTGGAAGAGGAGGTAGTTCTTTATGGAATAGCTGGGTTTGTAAGCCTGATTGAAGAAAGATTTTTGTCTGATATACTGTGAGGTGCCCATGCTTAAAAAAGACCAGAAGAAAACACTGAATTCATGTGAAGCATCTGACAAAATATCCCTTTTTGTTTGCTTAGTTGCTTGTTTGTCATGATATGCCCAGACTGGCTTTCCAGTGGTTTGCCTGAAGCTGTGTCTGAGTTTTGACGGCCTCCAGCAGTGTGCAGCTTCTAATTTGTCAGAGCTTCCCTTACAAGCTTGCTTCAGAAAAGATCTTTGTCTGCTCCCTGCTTCACAATGCCATGTTCCACACCCTCTAATTGTCTCACCGCAGTCCATGGCTGGTTTCCACGGTGGACCAGGAGGAAAGCCGAGGAGGCAGCTGGTGGTTGGGGGGCTCCTGTAGATCGAAATATACACACAGCACGGGTGGATCAGTGGAGGGCAAATGTGCCAGCTCACCCTGCGGGGCGCTGCAGAAACAACGGCAGCAGCAGGTAGTTGTTAGTGGGCTGAAAAAAAAAAACCCAAACAACAAAAACCCATGCACATAAAAGGGAATGGAAGAAGGTTACTTAACTCTTATCATTCAGAGATTTGTTGATGAGACGCTCCACAAAATCTTAGGCACAAGGAGGTGTGTGAGGAGGGATGAAAGATGGGGAAAGGCATCTGCTCAACTTGTCTTGTCACAGAAAAACAGTACCATGAAACTCTACCCATTGTTTTCTTGAAAAAATAGGATTAAGACCAAAAATAGCTTTCATAATATTCCATGAAATAACAGGAACAGTCACAATGTAAATGAAACCTTTTCATTCCTTCCTGCATCAGGGGAGAGGGAATTTTTCATGTTACTCAGCTCCTTATCAAGAGTCTACGTCCTTTCCTTGGACAGGGAGAAATCCAAGTTTAGCTACTGGGAACTAAGGGAGCCTTGATGGTAATGCTGGAGTTCCCCTGTTTGTTGGGGAACTTGGTTTGTGTTTATTTCTGGGTTCATTATCTGTAAAACCTCACAGAAGGACATAAGCAGAGCCAGCCCCCTGGGAAGTGTGGTTTGCATACATTCAAAGCACCCAGGAAGAGAGCTGGAGATTAAGCTTTGGAGGGCAGATAACCTCTGCTTGGCATAGTTCAGGGACAGCTAAACAAGCCTGTGAGCAACGTGCAGCTCTGCAGATGCTGTGCAGGGAGGGCATTCCTGGGAGAAGGCCAAGCAGTGATACTCTTAGGAAGAGGGCATTTAACTGCTGGAGCAGATCGAGAGGATACTATGAAGATGATCAGAGGGCTGGAGCCACCTCCCCTATGGGGACAGACTGAGAGAGTTGGGACTGTTCAGCCTGCTTAGAAGCAAGCTCTAGAGAGGCCTTATAGTGGCTTTCCAGTACTTGAAGGGGGCTAAAAGAAAGTCAGAAAGGAACTTTTTGAAAGGGTTTGTGGTGAGAGTGTGAGGGTGAATGGACTGAAGCTTGAGGGGGGCAGATTTAAACTGGAAATTAGGAAGAAATTATTCATAGTGAGGGTGGTGAGACACTGGAACAGGCTGCCTAGGGAGGTTGTGGATGCCCCTTCCCTGAAGCTGTTCAAGGCCAGGTTGGATGGGGCCTTGCACAACCTGTTCTAGTGGAATGTGTCCCTTGCCCATTGCAGGGGGGTTTGATCTTTAAGGTCCCTACCAACCCAAAGCATTCTATGAATCTGTGAACACAGCTCCTACCTGCACTGGAGTGGTGGCTACTCATGGTCACCTCTGAGACAGGCAGCTCCTGGAAACTCTGTCCCTCCAGCACTAGTAGTGCATGTCTTGGACACTTGAAAAAAAGTCAGTCTGGGGGATTTAGAGCACAGAAATGGTGGTCATACTCTCAGCCTTATCAATAATCACCAGACAGAGGGAAAAAGTCACTAACTTGCTATGAGCAATCCTATTCATGCCTTTTGTCATTTCTACATTTCTCAAGACCACTAATGAGCTCTTCTGACACTGTAAAGAGTCCTCTCCTACCAAAATATGAGCTGATGGTGATCTTCAGACAGTAGTTGACGTGGAAGTCAAAAGGACCTGAATAATGACAGTTGTGGTTTTTCTGATTTTTTCTGGCTGATGTTCCCTCAAATAGGCATGGTGAAGAAGCAGGTAAGGAGGCTCTCCACATCAAATATGTCCTTTCTGAGCTGGCAGCCCCAGATTTGCTTTCTAAACATACATTTGCCCTTGTCTGTGACAGCATTTAGAGGACAGTGCTTTCCTACTGTGCCTTTTTTTCCTTATGAGACGAGACAGAAAACTAGGTTAAAAGTAATGGCCAGAGTTGCTCAGCTCTTGCACTGCATCATAGCAGGAGACCAGTAAGGCAATGGAGAAAATGAGGTTTCTGTCTCACATAGCTTTGTGCCAAGGAGTGGCTTGCTTTCCTCTAATTGTAGCTACCAGTTTACTACACATTGGGGAACCTTGTTAACAGAATGTGAATGCCACTTACTTACCTCTCACTTGTGGAAGAGTACCCTTGGATTTTGTGTGCTTTGAAGAGGTCATACTTGAGTCACTGAAGCATTTTTTTTCCCTTTCCTTTATCTTTGGTTGTTGTGTTTTTGGTTTATTGTGTTGTGGTTTTTGGTTTTTTTTGTGGCCACATTTTTCAAAAGAGTGAGTTCCTATTTAGACACTTAAATATGTGCAAAGCCCCAGCAAATCCCAACAATAAAACTATGTTTGGAAAGACCTTGACATCAACAGCGAAGTGAAACTGAGTCTTTTGGTGCATCTAGAGAACTGGCTTCTTTGAGATATGTTGGGAGCAGTAGTTACGGGAGAGCAGCAGCTGAGGTCCTCCTGTCAGGTTCTCCCAGTGAGTCACTGTCAAGTCCACAAACCCAGGTGGAAAATATTTTTTTGTGTGTTAATGATGTAGCAAATAAGTACAGATTCATAGAGTGATTTGGGTTGGAACGGAACAGACCTTAAAGATCATCTAGTTCCAACCCCCTGCCATGAGCAGGGACACTTCCCACTAGACCAGGTTGCTCAGAGCTAGACTTGAACAGAATACTTTGGTTTATGAAGATACTTTAAAATGCTTCCATTTAAAATCCTTTAAAACAAAACAGAAAAAAATTGTGGAAGAGAACTTTCAGGTTATTATAAATTTTCACAATGGGTGAAAGTGATAGAATGGACTGTGTCAAAAGCAGTGAGAGAGCAGCAGGATGAGGGAAGTGATTCTGCCCTTCTACTCTGCTCTTGTGAGATCCCACCTGAAGCGCCGTGTCTGGCCGCAGCATAAGAAGGACATGAAACTGCTGGAGTGGGTCCAGAGGAGGCCACCAAGTTGATCAGAGGGCTGCGGACAGGCTGAGAAAGTTGGGCTCTTCACTCCAGAGAAGAGAAGGCTCTGGGGAGATCTTACAGCAATGTTCCTGTACCTGAAGGGGAGCTACAAGAAAGCTAGGGAGGGACTTCTGACACTTGTTGTGACAGCATGAGGAGAATGGATTTAAGCTGGACGAGATGAGATTTAGACTGGAAATTAGGAAGAAATTCTTTGCAGTGAGAGTGTGAGACATTGGAACAGGTTGCCTAGGAAGGTTGTGGATGCCCTCTCCCTGGAGATGTTCAAGGCCAGGTTGGATAAGGCCTCGAGCAACGTGTTCTAGTGGAAGGTGTCCCTGCCCATGGCAGGGGGGTGGGAGCTAGATAGTCTTTAAGGCCTTTTGCAACCTAAACCATTCCATGAATCTATGAATTCATCAAAATGAGTTGCCATGCAAAGCAACCCAAAGCAGCTCACTGCTTCCCTTAATCACCTTCTTCCCACTTCCCCTTCTTCCAGGGAAGACCCCTGTGCAGAGCCAAAATGTGCAACTTCTAAGTTTGTATGTGAGAAGGCAGACTTTACTAACTCTGAAGTGAGTGGAGCAGTAGTCTGTCAGTAACAAGACTGACAGTGACAAGTAATGCCTCCCATGTGTGCGTAAGCTCAGTTGCTTTGCATTTGTAACCCTCAGGGTGGTAAAACGGTAACTTGAAATGCTGTGGTGTTCCATAAGGTGTTCATCAATGATGTAGACAGTGGGATCGAGTGGCACCCACAGCAAGTTTGCAGGCGGCATCAAGCTGAGTAGTATGGTTGACACACCTGGGGTATGGGATCCATCTCAGAAGTGGGCTCTTGTGAACCTCATGAGGTTCAACAAGCCCAAGTGCAAGGTTCTGCATATAGGTCAGGGCAATCCATGGTATCAGTAATAGCTTGGGGAATGAAGAAGTGGAAAGCAGCCCTGTGGAGGAGGATTTGGGGGTGCTGGTAGATGAAAAGCTGGACATGAGCCAGCACCATCTGCTGCCAGGCCAGAGCCAGCTGTGTACTAGACTGAACCCCAACAGCATGGGCAACCGGTGGAGGGAGGGGATTCTGCCTCTCTGCTCAGCTCTGTTCAGACCTCACCTGCAGTGCTGGGGCCAGCTCTGGAGTCCTCAGCACAGCAGATCTATGGACCTGTTGGAGTGGGGTCAGAGGAGGCCGCAGCCATGATGGGAAGGCTGGAAGCTCTCTGCTGTAAGACCAGGCTAGGATTGTACAGCTTGGAGAAGAGAAAGCTCCAGAGAGACCTTCTGATGGCCTTTTAGTACTTAAAGGAGTCAATCAGATAGCTGGGGACAAGCTTTTTAGCAGGACCTGTTGTGGCAGGGCAAGGGGTGATGAGTTTGAACTAAACGAGGGAGATTCATATTAGAGGGAAGAAAATTTTACAGTGGGTGGTGAGACCCTGGCCCGGGCTGCCCAGAGAGGTGGTAGATGTCCCATACCTAGAACCATTCCAGCTCACATTGTTTGTGGCTCTTAGCCTGCTGTAGTTGCAGATGTCTCTGCTGACTGCAGGTGAGCTTTAAGTCTTTCCCACCCAATCAATTCTGTTCTTCTAAGATTTATTTCTTTGAAAGTTATTTTAATGTAAACTTCATTTAGCCACCTGTTGCGGAATTTATTTATTTTTTCTGTTTGTCAGAGTCAGCACATGGTTGCTTCCAACGGTTTCAATTTACCGCTGCTCGCTGAGTGCCCCGCTGAGAGACGGTACAACCCGAGCGGTACCGCGCTGCCCGCTCTGGTCCCGCCGCTTCTACTTAGGAGTTCTGTTCGTGGCTGTGGGGCGGGCAGGCAGACCGTACTATTTAAGGCTGTTCATCTGCGGCGGAGCCGGCCCGCCGCTCCTCCATCAGCCTGCCTGCCCGAAGCAGAAGGCCGATCCCAACCCCGGCGCTTCCCACGCACATAGAGCAACGCGCCCGGCCGTGTCTCAGGCCTCCTTAAGAGGCGGCGGCCATGGGGCAGCGGCTGGCGCCTCCCCCGCCGCGCGGGAGAAAAGCGCCGTGTGCCCGCGATGGGGAGTGGGACTCTGCCCCAGCCTAGAGGGACGGCCGAGCCCGCGGGACCCCTGGCAACCGTAAGCGCGGTGCCTCCTTCACAGCGCTCCTCCGAAGGGTGCGGGGCGGAGGAGGACTGGCAGGGCGCGGGGGGTGTGCGGCCGCTGCGCCCGGCCCCGTGGGGCAGACAGGGAGCGGAGGGCTCGGGCTTAAGGGGTGGAAGCGTCGACAAGGGCAGGCTAGGGCGCGGCCGTGGGGTAGAAGGTGCCGGCTTGTTCTCCTTCCTCAGCAGCAGGGCGGGTGGTTCACCGAGCCTCCTTCGTGCTGTGAGGGGGCACCAAGGAGGGCGGCCGGGACTGGGGCAGCGCGGAGCGGCCACTCCCGTAGCCGCCGTCTCAGGCACCTGCTGCCTGGCTGGCCCTAGCCGAGCCCCGGTCCAGACAACGCGCCCGTGGCCGCTCGCCACTGTCAGAAACACCCCGGTCGTTCTTGTGTGGCGTCCGCCCTCGCCGACCACAGAGCCCCGTGAAACGGGGCTTTCGTGAGGTTAAATAAAGGCAGCAAATAGTGAAAAAGCGCTCGCCGCGCTGGCCATGTGTGCCAGGGCAGCGGCCACAGGTACTAGGGCATGCCCGGAGTGGTCCTGTGGCAAACAGGACTCAAAGAATGCCCTGGAATGCATTATACATTGTCAGTCCCTCGTTGTTGGGGTGATAGGTCTGTGCTTGTCTTCTCCTAGTGGCGCTGGAACTGGGATTGCCAGTGGTTACTGCAAACTGCCACCTCGTTTGCTTATCCGCACGGACTGTGAGTGATGAAGCAATCGCCTTGAAATTTATAGGGAAGTAAACCAACACATCTGCTATGGAAAAGTTTCACAAAATGTCTGCAACAGCAGCTTTTGTTTTAGGTCTGATCTGAAGAAAACCACACTTTTTAAAGAGTTCCTATTTGTGACATGCAGCAGTCATAGGTTCATAGAATGGTTTGCTTCTGTTAGTGTTCTTTGGATGTATGATCACCCACCCTTATTGCTTGTTTTCATGGCATCCCCTTTGGGACCAAACTTGCACATGCATGGTAGAGGTTGATTTGTGGTCTTGGTTGACCTCTGGTTAGTCCTGCTGCATCACTGGGAAAAGCTGCTGCCTCTGTGGTGTGATCAGTTCCCGTGCTGATGGTTGTGCTTTCCCTCCACCCCCAGTACCTTAGGGTATTGCACTGCTATGAAGTGAAGTCTGAGGCCTGTGTGTGACCCTTGCAGAACTTGTCTGTCAGCACCTTGTCTCATACCTCTGGGGAAAATCCCTTTATTGAACTGTGAAGCATGGAACTGTTTGAAGGCTTCTTGCAAATGAGGGCTTACAAGCTTCCAAATCAGACAAGCTGTAGTCCTGAGTGAGGAGGAATGGTGTGCGTAGGTTTTGTAACTGCAGTGGATACTCCCTGCAGGAAGATGGTCTTCAGCACTTTAGCAGAATCATAGAATGGTTTGGGTTGGGAGGGATGCCTTTAAAGGTCATCTAGTTCAACCCTCAAAGTAGACTCAGGTGCCTACTGTATGGAATGATCTGTAGTGTCAGCTGCTTTGTGGCTACCATGTTTAGTTCAGTTTACCAAGAACTTCAGATAGAAAACGTGAACCTAAACCTGATGTTTTTGTTTTATTTTTCTCCCTGTAGGGGAAAAGGGTTTGAATATAGAATGTAGAGTTAGGTGTTTCTCTGCTGTTGTTGTCTCTTCACATCTCCACCTTGTCCATTTATCACCAGCTTTCTGTTGGTGATAGCGCTCCTGTCCTGCTATGGGACATGTAACAAAAGAGAACTGTAAATATTGATGAATCACATAGTTCAATCTCCTGCATGGCCAGTTAGTCTGCATTGGAAAAATACCAGTTTGGCTCTTGGCACTAAATGCTATTTATGACTTGTTTTTCTTACAGTTAGGAAAAAAACAAACCACAAAACAGAACCCCAGACCCTCCAAACGCAACTGCAAAAAACCTAAATGCTGCAGCTTCACTAAAGTTGCATACTTGATGTCTTCTTCACATGGAGGTATTGCATTGAACATAGTTCCTGTAGGGTCCCCTTCTTGAATGATACTTTGAGTAAATTACTCTTGTCAGACAGCCTAAAATAACTGAAATGAGAAATCTAGTTTTGCCTTTGTATGCTTCAGTTCCTAACTTCTAGTCATACACAGGAGAAAAATCCCAAGTATGGAGGCGAGCCCTGACATCTTCCTTCAGAGGTGTTTCTGCAAAGCTATTGAGCAGGCTCCACCAACATTTTGGGTAACCTCTGCTCTCTTCCTTGGAATATATTCTTGTCAGTACCAAGGGGCTAAATCTCCAGTTTAGTCTGGAGAGAAGGAGGCTTCACTTTCTACAATACCCTGAAAGAAGGTTGGAGCCATATGGGTGTCGATCTCTTCCATGTAACAGGATATGAGGAAATGGCCTGAATTCACACCATTGGATGCTTAGATTGGACATTAGAAGAAACTTCTTCAATGCAATCATCCTCAAACACTGGAACAGGCTGCCCAGGGAGGTGGTTGAATTCCTATCCCTGCAGGTGTTTCAAAGAGGCAGAGATGTGGTGCTGAGGGACATAGTTTAGAATGAGCCTTAAAGGTCTTTTCCAACCTAAATGATTCTTTGCAGTGTAGCAGTGACTTCTCAGGTGCAAATCACTTCAGAAGTGATGTGGGTCTGTTTGAGAGGAATTGGATCTGTTAGAGTCTGTTTTAATTGATGTGTAATATTCAGGTGGTTGGCGACTTTGGTTACTTCGAGATTGGAAGATACCTTGGCAGTAGAACTGAAGCTGCCCTAGGGACTTGGTGCATTGAAGTTAAATTCATTAAATGGCTTGAGATGGAGAGTATCATGGATAGACTTCTGTGGTAGCCAGAGGAGGTATCTTCTGCTAAACCCAGAAGCTTAAGTGTATGAAAACTGGCTATTAAATATGAGAAAATACTTAATTTCATAAAATCACAGAGTGGTTTGGGTTGAAAGGGACCCTTAAAGGTCACCTAGCCTAACTTCCCTGCAGTGAGCTGGGACAGCTTCAAATAGATGGATTGCTTAGAGCCTCAGAGAACCTGACATGGAATGATTCCAGGGATGGGGTGTGGAAAGTTTGTAGCACAACAGGTAGAGCATATAGGTAGTGCATGGCGTTGAGAGATGGAAGATTAAATTCAAATTTGTTCATCATTTGATATGAAATACTGAGGTGGATCAAAGTCTTCTTAACTTTCGGGGCAGTAGCCTAAGAAGGGGAGTGACACTGAGGGAGCAAACCTGAATTCTTGACTACTTGTTTCCTTGATATTGTGAGAGAAGGCTTCAGTGAGACCTTGTGGCCTTTCAGTGCCTAAAGGGGCTTTTTGGAAAGCTGGGGACAGACTTTTGAGCAGGACCTGTTGGTCCAGGATAATGGGTAATGGTTTGAAACTAAAAGATGGAGATTCAGACTAGAGAGAAGGAAGACCTTTCTTTATACTGAGGGTGGTGAGACTGTGGCCCAGCTTGCCCAGAGAGGTGGTAGATGCCCCATCCCTGGAACTGCACCAGGTCAGGTCGGATGGGCTTCTGAGCAGCCATGCCCAGTTGCAGATATCCCTGCTGACTGCAGGAGGATTGGACATGGGTGACTTTTGGAAGTCCCTTCCAATCCAACCCAGTCTGTGATTCTCTGATTGATAACAGGGAAGCCAATATTTCAGTGGTTGCTCTAAGGACAAGTGTGTCAAAAATAACTACGACTTATATTCTGGAACTGATTGCAGCAAGATCAAGTATTCTCTTGCAGCTCTGGTTCAGATGGTATTTCAGCTCCTGGCTGAAGCCTGAGAAACCAGTCTCCACATACCTCATTATCTTGAGCTTACAACTGCTCTGGTTTCATTTTACTCACCTCTTCCTAAACAGAAGCTCCATGCAATCTGTGGAAGGCTTTTGCTGTGATTTCATGGGTGATTGTAGCAGAATTGGCTGTCCTCTGCCTGAGAGGTGATGAACTCTCTCTGGTGTGTGCTTGCTCTGCCTCAGTGATATAACTGTGTCTGAAAAACAAATCCCAGAACCTGTCTTAGTAATGGAAATGATCTCATCACTGCCCTAGGTTAGAATAGCACCATGGAGTAACAGAACTTTCACAAGAACTCTCTTTTTTTTCGCTCTTAAAAAAATAAAAATCAAAGTCCATCCTTGTATTCAGACTTTCCCGAGGGCTTCAGTTTTCTGTTTACCTCAGGGAAATGATACCAATTTCCTGACTGCACCGATTCCAGTAGCCTGTGTGTCAACGTCTGGAGCAGTGTTACTCAGCCCGTGGTGCAGGAACAGGAGGGGGTCTCTAGGACTTGGAAAAGAGGTTCACAAAGCAAACCTTTAAAGGCATTCCTGTTTTACTTTCCCCACAATCTGTTCGAAATGAAACTAGCTATTGAATTTTTACACTTCAGCATCTGGGGTGTGTGATGTTTGTGGGTTTTTTTGGTTTGTTTTTTTTTTTTTAATTTATAATGAAAAAATAAAGTGGCAATGTTGCATGAGGGAATTGGTGCACTGCCCTTGGACATCTCAATTAGTTCTACTCTGCCCAGTGAGACCACACTAAAGAACTTATCTCATTTTCTATAAAAATAATCTCATTCTGTACACTTTCACACTGAAGAATCACAGAATGTTAGGTGTTGGAAAGGACCTCCAGAGATCATCGAATCCAACCCACCTGCCAAAACAGGATCACAGGAACACATCCAGGTGAGTCTTGAAAGTGTCCAGAGGAGGAGACTCCACAGCCTCTCTGGGTGGCCTGCTCCAGGGCTCCAGCATCCTCATACCAAAGTTTCTCCTCATGTTGAGGTGGAACTTCCTGTGCTCCAGTTTGTGTCCACTGCCCCTTGTCCTGTTACTGGGCACCACCAGAAAGAGCCTGGCACCTTCATCTTGGCAGTCACCCCTCAGATACTTATATACATTGATAAGATCCCCTCTCAGCCTTCTCTTCTCCAGACTAAACAGCCCCAGCTCTCTTAGTCTTTCTTCATAGTAGAGATGTTCAAGTCCCATCATCATCCTTGTAGCTCTCTGTTGGACTCCCTCCAGCACATCGCTGTCTCTCTTGAATTGAGATGTCCAAAACTGGACACAGTATTCCAGGTAATGGTGCAGTATGGAGCTTAGAGTAAAGAATCCAGGGCTGCTGCTTCTCAGCTGGTAGCAGAATTGCTTTGGCAGGTATTTATAGGCTTAACTACTAAAGGAAATGTTTATTTTGATCAGCTTAGCATGTTGAAAGCACATTTTATGAAATGCAGGGCTGAAGGAACCCAGGCCAGCTGTCCTGTTGTACGTGGCAATCATTTCCCTTTCAGCACCAAGTGGGCACGTCACCAGTGTTTGAATATGCCAAGGGTGAGTTTGAGTTGGCAAGAGCCATAGCGAACCCTCGGGTGCCTTAAGAATGAACTAAACGAAAAGCTTAGACAGTTAGGCGAGAGAGTAATCACAGATCATCCCAGCTTTCAGGACTTTCTCTGCTTGACCAATCCTCTGTGGTTTGGAGGAGAGCATGAAAGTCCTCTTTATGTCCCTAATTTTGCAAAGCGCTTTTAATGAGGGAATATGTAAATCTGGGGTTTCTTCCTGACTTGGATTACTCTCCATTTACTTCTTGAGTCATAGCCTGTGGCTCTTTAGAGAGTTATATTGTTTTTATCACATTCCTGAAGGCCACATTTAAGGTCTGGGTAGCCAGCAGTTGCTGCCTTTTAACTTAACTCTGTGATTTTTGTTTGCTTTGTAGAGCCACTGGTGTAGCTAACCACTTAGCAGTGATCAAATCAGATTACAGGAAGGTCTGACATGTCTTTTTGTTTATGAAAAAGAGGAAAATTTCCAATTGTACTGAATCAAAATATTTTCAGTCCAAATCTTTATTGGCAATGTTCTGCAGCCATTAATAGTGCTTTAGATCCTTCCACTCATCTCAGGACTTGACTGTGTTGGTAACAGGAGCACTTGAGATTTGTTGGCTCTAAATGAAGCAAGTGTCACCTGAACCAAAGCTCTCTTCCTAAATCACCAGAGAGGTTGCAGTGATCTCTTGGCAGCTTGGTGTTCTTGCTTAAAACTCAGATGAAATGGTGCAGGAAAAGATTCAAACCTTTTAGAAGTTGCTCCAGGAGAAGAGCAGGTGCTTGTGGTTGGAGCACAGGTGGCAGATGTGGCCAAAGAACAGAGAGAGCTTCTGAGAAGTCGTGAGAAGCACACTACAGAAAGGGGAACCTCAAGAAGGGGCACTAACGTGCCACTTCTTGTGCAGTCCCCAAGCAGGAAGATGGCAGGAAGAAGAACCGCCAGAGAGTCTTGAATTTGTCAAGAAAACCAAACATCCTGTGAAGTGCTTTGCCAGTGGCTTCAAACAAGCCAGGAATTGTGTTTGGCTTCAAACACAGTCTAGGAATCACAGAATCATAGAATGTTAAGGGCTGGAAGGGAGTTCTAGAGATCAAGTCCAAGCCCACTGCCAGAGCGGGATCGTGTAGGGCATGACACAGAGGACCACATCCAAGTGTATTTTGAAAGTCTCCAGAGGAGGAGACTTCACAACCTCTCTGGGCAGCCTGCTCCAGGGCTCTAGCACCCTCACACCAGAGAGGTTTCATCTCATATTGAGATGAAACTTGCTGTGTTCCAGCTTGTACCCACTGTTCCTTGTCCTATCACTGGGCACCATCAAAACCAGCCTGACACATTCATCTTGACACCCATCCCTCAGATATTTATAGACGTCAATAAGATCCCCTCTCAGCCTTCTTATCCAGACTCAACATCCTGAATTTTCAAATACCCTAAGTGAATGCTTTGCCAGTGTCAGTTTGGCTTCAAACACAAACTGGAAACTCCAGAGGTGTTTTGTAGCTGCTCCAAACCTGGACTGCAGGAGGGTTTGTGAGGTTGTCCAGGGAGGTTGTGGATGCTCCCTCCCTGGAGGTGTTCAAGGCCAGGTTGGATGAGACCTTGAGTGACCTGTACTAGTGGGAGGTGTCCCTGCCTATGGCAGGGGGTTGGAACTAGATGATCTTTGAGGTTCCTTCCAACCTTACCATTCTATGATTCTAGGTTAGGCAGTCTTTGGCTCAGAGTGTTTGGCTTTGAGTGGAAGCTGAGTGTTAGATCAAGATGAGGACCACTGGTGTTGATGCACTTTATATGATCTGCAGACTGATAAAGAGAATGGGTAGAGAAGTTAGGCTGTCCTGTTAGGCTTGGTATTTATTGACCAGTTCATTAGAAAATTGTGTGTTAAAAATGCAAGGAATGATTATTGTGCGAGTTGCACTGAATTTCTCACTTCAGGAAAATGGTAGAATCTTGGACAGGTCTGTGTTGGAAGTGACTTTCAAAGGCCATGCAGGTCCACCCCCCTGCAGTTAGCAGAGCCCCACAGAACCTGACCTGGAATGGTTCCTGTGATGAGGCATCTACCACCTCTCTGGGCAACCTGGGTCAGGTCTCACCTCACTCAGTGTCAAACATTTCTTCCTTCTCTCTATCTGGAATATCTTTTAAGCTTAAACAATCACCCTCTACCCTGTCACAACAGGCCCTGCTCAAGAGCCTGTCCCCAACTTTCTTCTGCTCGACCCCTTTAAGGGCTACCAGAAAGTCTCCCCAGAGCTGTAGTAGCACTGTGTTTGTGTGTAGAACATACACCTGTAGTACTTCCTCTCATACCAAGTTGTGACTGTGTTGATAACAGGAGCACTTGAGGTAGTTGTCTGAAAGTGAAGCAAGCGTCATCTGAATGAGAGCCTGCTTCCTAAGTCCAACTTGGCAATGACCTATAAATTTTCCTTCCTTCCTTCCTTTCAAAGAGGCTGAGAAATCCCAGCACAGGAGTTTCTCTGACTGCTTTTACTAGAAAGTCCTGACAAATTTCCTTGAGTCACTCTGAACTGCTTTGCCAGGCATTTAATGCTATGCCCATACAGACCAGAGGAAGTGCAGCACAATTGTCCCCTTTATTTCAGACAGTGACCAGAGCTCCTGTTTTGAGTAATTGGTCCAAACCCAGCAGCTGAAAGCTGCCCTGTTGAGTCATGTTGGGCAGACACTGTGAGTGTGAGATGACGAAGCACCTTCTGCGTGCAGCCCTTGCTCCATCCCTGTGGTACCAGCAGGCCAGTGCCTGTGTGTGCTGCCTGCCCTTCTGCTGTGCCCTGCAATACCAAGGAGTTCAGGAAGAAAAAGCAATTTGGAGAACTTTCTCTGGATACTCAATGAGTTGAAAAATTATCTTTAAAAGTTTTTTAAGGAAACGCTTGCCTAACTTTCAACTGTATTTGGTTTATTGCTATCTTACTTGAACAGAAACCAGCTGTTATTTTTAGCAGCTTCTCTTGTTTTTAGCTGTTACTGTGGTTGTTATTTCATGTGTAACCACTGCAATGCAGAATTGTCATCTGCAGTTGAAAGCTGACAGCACTGGGCAGCTTTGCAAGCTTGCCTCTGCCCCAAAGTCAAACATAAATATTCTAATATTCTGGAGAAGAGAAGGCCTTGGGGATACCCTAGAGCTATATTTCAATATCTGAAGGGGAACTACAGGAAGGCTGGGGAGGAACTGTTTAGAAGGGCTTGTAGTGACAGGATGAGGGGCAATGGTTTGAAACTGGAGCAGGGTAGATTTAGGTTGGCCATTAGGAGGAAGTTCTTTACAGTGAGAGTGGTGAAACAGTGGAACAACTTGCCCAGGGATGTGGTTGAGGCCCCATCCCTGGAGGCATTCAAGGTCAGACTTGATGTGGCCCTGGGCAGCCTGATCTAGTCCAAGGTGTCTCTGCTGACTGCTTTTTGTTTTAAACTACCTGTATTTTACAGCAGGGAAGCGAAAGAAAGAATAAAGGTGTAGGTAAGTTAAAGGTCTGAAAATATCTGAAGGGTGCTAAGCAAGAGGATGTGGTCAGGCTTTTTTCAGTGGTGCCCAGTGGAAGGACAAGGATTACAGACTGGAAGCAAGGAGGTTTCACCAGAGCATAAGGAAAAGCTTTTTTTGCTGTGAGGCTGTAGGACCCTGGGAGCAGGCTACCCAGAGAGGTTGTGGAGTCATCTTCTTTGGAGAGATTCCAAACCCACTTGGGTGTTGTGGTCCTAGGAGAGCTGCTGTGGGTGACCCTGCTTTAGCAGGGGAGTTGGACTGGATGATCTCTAGAGGTCACTTCCAGCTCCCACCATTCTGGGATTCTGTAGTAGGTGGACTTGCCTAGTGTACTGTAATAGTTTTTACAGAGAATATACCCTAATTATTTTTTGTTTTTCGTGGAACTTCCATTAGATTTTTCACATTCTTCTTTGGTTTTTGACCTTCGTGCTGGAAGAGTAAGACGGCTGGTTTGTACGTAAGCCTCAGGGCCTCTGACACAGTGGGGATTACTGACCTGCTGCAGGTTTTGAGGCTCTGCGATCTAAACTCTGCCTTGCAGCTTGGCTGTCTGTACACAAAGACAGTTACTGTTGCCATATTTAAATCATAATCTTGGAGTCCCTCAGCAGACCTCTTTTGTTTTGTCGTGGGTGTGGTGTTGTGGTTTGTTTTTTTTCCCCCCATCCAAAGCTGGTTTTTATTTCTAGTGCAAATTTGAAGTTGGATGGAAAATGTTGGAGGAAAAGTTAGGCAAAGGTATTGATTCAAGGAACTCTTTAATTCTTAGAAGAAAAATGAATTCCTTACTTTGAGCTTACTCAGTTCCACTTTCTAATATCCCTGCGAGTTCATCATACCAGGAGACCACGCATGATGACATAGCTTTTGTTGGTAAGATTGCTAACTGTTACAGTGAGTGTTTCTTGTTAACTCTCCTTTGCGCAAGCAGCGCACCAGTGAGAGAAACGCTCACGCCTCAGGCCAGTGGCCTCTTCCTGCAGCCCTGGGCTGGATGACAATTGTGCTGGGAACTTCCATGACCGGCATGAAATAGGTGCAGGTATTCAGGCAGAAGTACTTCCAGCTTCTTGAATATTCAGAGAATTCCAGCCTGATGAGGGTTGGAAGGGACCTCTGGAGAGCATCCAGTCCAACAACCCTGCTAAAGCAGGGGCACCAACAGCAGCTTGCCCAGGATCACAGTGTCCCTTGGAATCTCTCCAGGAGAGACTCCATAACCTCTCTGGGCAGCCTACTCCAGGGTTCCAGTACCCTCACACCAAAAAAGTTTTTCCTTGTGTTCAAGTAGAACCTCCTGAGTTCCAGTTTGTGCTTATTGTCTCTTGCCCTGTCACTGGGCAAAACTGAAAAGAATCTGGCCCCATCCTCTTGACATCTGACATTTGGTTATTGATGAACACTGTTCAGACCCCCTCTCAGGCTACTTTTCTCCAGGCTAAACAGCCCCAGGTCTCTCAGCCTCTCCTTCTCACAGAGATGCTCAAGGCCCCTCAGCATCTTTGTAACCTCTGCTGGACTTTCTCCAGTAGTTCTGTCACTCCTGAACTGGGCCTAGTACTCCAGATGTGGCCTCACTAGGGCAGAGTAGAGGAGAACTTCCCTTGATCTGCTGACCACACTCTTCTAGGCCACAAGAGCACATTGCTGGCCCGTGGGGGAACTTGTTGCCCACCAGCACTATCAGGTCATTCTCTGCAGAGCTGCTTTGCAGCAAGTCACTCCTTCCCTGTGCTGATACAGGGCGTTGTTCTTCCCCACGTGCTAAATGGGTGGTCATTCCTTGCAGAGTGTAAGATAGGGATCTATTTTCTTTTTTTCTTTTTTTTTTTTTTCTTGGACTAAATTCATCTTAATGAATTTTATTACAGGAGTATGTCTGATTTGCTCTGGCTCACCCAGTCTTGCCTCCTGTTACAAGAGTTTACTTCAAATTGGAGTCCTCCAGGAGATGCCGGGCAGTTGTAAAACCTGAAAGTTTTACCACTTTTGTCTTCCTCATCTCTGTCTCTAAAGTAGCTTCTAAGGTGTAAATTTGCCTGGCTCAAAACTTCCTTGGCATTTCCAGTGTTTCTGCCTTGCTGCAGTATTTTACAGCTTACTCCTTCCATCAAAAGGAAGTTTTAATTACTGTGTCATCTCCAGTTTCACTGATGGCTTACATCCTTCAAAAAGAGAGTCATTGTCTTTTCAGCTTTTACATCCCCTTCAGCAGGAAGTCAGAGGTGGTTTTCCAATCTTAAACAACATGTTTAGCTATTTATGCTGTGTCATTTTTCTTGCAAACCTCACCCCAGAGTGTTCTGCAACAGTCTGGCACAAAGATCAGTCTTTTTGGGTTTCTGCTCATGATCTTTCATTGCACATCAGCTAACCATATTCTTTGTCACTTGTGATCAATGTGGAGTGATGGGTGCTCTGCACAGAGTGAGAGGTAAACATTGTTTCCTGTCTGAGCGTCCTCCTGAGCTAGGGCAGAGCCTATGCTGCTCAGTGCTGTCAATTCCCGGATCAGTCTTTGCTCAGTGAGGCTCCTTCTGCAGTTCAGGGCAGGTTTGCACAGCCAGGGGCTGCTTCTAGCAGGGAGAAACTGATGGGAAGAGCTCCTGCCAAGGGCTGGACTGCAGAAAGTCTCTGCCTCAGACTTGCTTCTGGGCACTCCAAGGGCACTGCCACAGTTTATGCCCCACCTTGGGGGTCAGAAAAGCAGAGGTGGCACCTGTAGGGAGGAGCAGACAGGACAGGTGACTCTTAACTGCCCAACAAGGGATTGCATCCCACGGATGGCATCTTCAGGAGTAAGTTGAGGAATAACCAGGGTCAAGCCTCTTCTTCAATGGATGGTGTCCCAGGAGGATTCTGTCCCTTCTGCCTTTGATCCTGATCCATGTGTTCCTGAATCCTGTTCCAGAATCCAGCTTCTGAATCTGCTTCCCATCTGCTGCTGAGTCCAACCCAGAACTTGCCTAGTACCTGCCCTAGCATCAGTGGTGCCATCACTGCTATCAGGCACTGGATTCCATATTGGTTTGTGTCTCTTTGTCTCTATTCCAAGGCATTGTTCTTCTTTCCATCTCAGCTGATTCAGTTTCTTTCCCACCCCATCGGTCTCTCTCCCTTCTTCCCTTTCTTTTCTGTTTGGGAAGTGGAGGGGTTCTTGGAGAGCCTCTGGCACTCATCTTGTGACTGGCCCAGCCCTGACCTTTGACAATGGGAAGACCAAAAAGAAACAGTAAGATCAGTGATTTTCCAGGATGCTAGGCAAAATCAATCTCTGTTAGACAGTCAGAGGCTGAATCTGTAACCAAACACACTTCTTTCATCTAGGGTGACAGACCTGGCTGGTGACATTCATCCCAAGAGCCTGAGTCAGTCCTTGGCTTGTTCTGTGCCCCTTGCACTTATCAGGTTGGATCAAGCAGTGACTGCACTGGTGAGTTGTACTGATTGACTGACTTAGTTGTTCATGCCTTGGATAATGAAGAGGAATTGGACAGCTTGATGTAAACAATCTCTCCATATCTGATTGGGATTTTTTTTTTGAACCATCTCGAGGACACGCTCTGCTGTTGCTAATGGTGACCATGTTGGGCTTTGCTCATTTGCAGAGCTTTTCTGCTCCGTGGGACTAAAGGTAGAGTAAACCCTACCATTGCGGGGCTGTGCGATGCTTGCTCCCTGAGGCCTTTCTCCCTAGCCAACGTCTCTGCCTCTGCCTGCTCAGCTCCCGGTGTGTTTGATGCTATTCCTGACGTGAGTGCATATTTCTCTGCCTGCATGATCCTTACCTCACTCAGCATGGAGGGCAGGCAGCACTTGGGGATTCTTCACAGCTCTGTAGCCAAAGAGACCATTGTTTGCAGAATCACAAATGTACTTCTTGCAGATGTCGAAATAAATGAGGCAGGGGGTTGTAGGAGAAGAGAAAGATGATCTCATGTCTAAGCCAGTCAACCAGTCCAGTGATGATCTGGAGAACTGGAACTCTGCCTCTAGGCTGCTGGACAAATAACTGGAATGAAACTTCTTGACCCAGACCTGACCTGTTTTCTTCTTTGCACAGATGGAACAGTGTCCTTAGCTTGGTTCTGTGTATACAGGGCTACATATGTGCTGAGGAAACTGGAGCATCTCACTGAGGAGGAGAAGGTGGGAGGCTTGGGGCTGTTAAGCCTGGAGAAGAGGAGACTGGTTTATCTTGCAATATCTAAAGGACAGGGGTTGAGAGGATGGAGCCAGACTTTTCCCTAGTGCCCAGTGACAAGTGAAGGGGCAATGGGCCAAAACTGGAACTGAGGGCGTTCCATCCAAACAGGAGGAAAAAAATCTTTGCTGTGAGGATGCTGGAGCTGTGGAGCAGGCTCCCCAAAGAAGCTGCAAAGTTTCCTTCCCTTGAGAGATTTCAAACTCACCTGGGCATTGTGATACTGGGTGACCTGTTGTGGGTGTCCCTGCTTTAGCATGATGTTCTGACTAGAATCGTAGCATCATTCTGGTTGGAAAAGACCCTCAAGATCATCAGGTCCAACCACTAACACTACTCTACCACATTCACCACTAAACTGTATTGCTAATCGCCACATCTAAACATCTTTTAAACACCTCCAGGGATGGTGACTCCACTGCCTCCCTGGACAGTCTTTTCCAATGCTTCACTACTCTTTCAGTGAAAATTTTTTTCCCTATTACCTGGCCTAAACCTCCCCTGGTGCAGCTTGAGGCCATTCCCTCTAGTTCTATCACCTGTGAGAAAATGATCTCTAGAGGTGCCTTCCAACTTCTGCAATGTTGGGATTTTGTAATCTTCTCAAAATGAGTGTGGTTGTCTCTTGGTAGTTGACTATACAGTCAGGGGAGATGGTGTATTTTATATTTTGTGGCTTCCAAATTTCTTCCTCCTCACAGTGCTTGCATAGCCCTCACTCTTCCCTCAATTCCTTTGAAGTTTGTGGCAGTTCCTCAAAGCCTGCTACAACAGGGATTCTTTACCAAAGTCCTCTGATGTCATACTGAGGAAGCTGGGATTGTTCAGTTTGGAGAAGGCTGTAGGCAGACCTTAGAGCAGCCTTCTGGTACCTGAAGCGGGGCTACAAGAAGGCTGCAGAGGGACTGCTTCCAAAGACATGTAGTCTGTGGCATAAGGGTGCTGTAACACTAGAACAGGTTGCCCAGGGAGGAGGTAGTTGAGACCCCATCCCTGAAGATATTCTAGGTGAGGCTTGACAAGGCTTTGAGCAACCTGATGTAGCGGAGGATGTCCCTGCTGGACCAGGTAACCTTTGGAGGTCACTTTCAACCCAAACCATTCTATGATATTTGAAGTAGGACC
The DNA here is from genome assembly GCA_013396675.1 of Eubucco bourcierii. NCBI lineage: Eukaryota > Metazoa > Chordata > Aves > Piciformes > Ramphastidae > Eubucco > Eubucco bourcierii. The sequence continues at coordinate 248,516 of VWZE01024890.1, forward strand.
CAAGGTAAAATATGGCTAAACAGAACAAGCCAGCAATACTGTCTGTAAACACAACATTCCTTCCCTTCCATCTGCATGGAAGTGCACACTGGAGTGTATGTAAGAGATTAATAGAATTCCTTTATCCTTTTTGTTTTTCTGTAGAGCTGCTAGAAAGACTTGGGTGACTGGAATTCAAGATACTTGCTTTGTGTTTTTACCCTGAGGCAGAGGAAGTGAGCACCAGAGCTTTCTCCAGTTCAGGCAAGTAAATATCTCTACCTCCATAACTTAAATGGAATTAAGTTCTTGGTAAACAGAGAATTTGTAGGAACCTCCCTGAAGTAAAGGAATTAATTTGCACTGTTACAAAATGTGGTTTAAAAGGGAGCTGAGAATTTGATTTTTTTTTCCCTTTTATTTATTAGTTAAAGGATCCATCATACTGAATTCAACTTTGAAAACTGGGAAACCTCTTCTGTATAGAACTGAAACAGCACCTTTGATAGTTGTCCTGAATAAAAACTAAGACAAAAATGTCTGTTATAGATCCCTATCAACACATTGTGGTGAGTAGCTTTGGATCTTCTGTCTCTAGTCTCTAGAATGTGTCCTGTTAGAAGTTACTCTGAATAAGCACACAGCATTTGGGTTATCACTGAGTCCTTCAAGGTAAGGGAGGTGTGGTCATCTTGTCTAACTCCCTGTAGTCAGCAGGAACACCTCCAACTACATCAGGCTGCCCAGGCCCACATCAAATTTGATCTTGAATGGCTCCAGGGATGAGACCTCAACCATGTCCCTGGGCAACCTGTTACTGTGTCTCACCACCCTCACTGGGAAGAATTTCTTCTTCATCTCCAGTCTAAATCTGCTCTCCTCCAGCTTCAATCCATGACTCCTTGTCCTGTCACTCCAAATCCCTGTAAAAAGTCCCTCCCCATCTCTTCTATAGCCCGTTCAGTTACTGGAATGCTACTCTAATGTCTCCCTGGAGCCTTCTTTAGGCTGAAGAGACAAAACCCTTTCCACCAGTCCCCACACGGGAGGTGCCCCAGCCCTTGGCTCGAGTAAACACTGACACTGCAGTTCCTGCTGAGACTGAAATCTAGATGCAAACTGGGTGTATTCACATCAGGCACTTCTCCTAACAGTCCCAGACTCTCCTGGCGTGAGAAGTGCTGTGTACTCACAGTTGTGCTCCACTTGTCACAGTGTTGAACTTTCACATGGCTAAGGATACAGCCTGAGCTTCCTTGACATGAGCGCTTATCAGTTATGTGGCTTCCGCCCCACGCAGTCACATCCTCTGCACGAGTCTGCAGCCAGCAGATGCCAAACTTGTTTTACTCACTCAGTGGTGCTGTGAATGCTGTTGCAAAGACAACCTTCAGGTTGATGTCTGTATTTAACAGCATTAAAACAGGAGGCTAGCTTCCTCCTCTCTGCATCAGTGCCCTCTCCTGGATGGAATGTTTGAGCTGTGCTTTTCTGGGAGAGCGCTCCAGGCACTCGGCTGTATTTCAGTGAGTCATTCGCAGAAAAGATAGCAAGATGTCATGGAATCATAAAATGATTTGGGTTGGAAGTGATCTTAAAAATCATCCAGTTCCAAGCCCCCTGCCATATGCAGGGACACCTCCCACTAGACCAGTATGCTCAAGGTCTCCTCCAACTTGGCCTTGAGTATCTCCAGGGAGGGGGCATCCGCATCCTCTCTGGGCAACCTGTTCCAGTGTCTCACTGCTCTCACTGGAAATACTTTCTTCCTAATCTCCAGTATAAATCTCCCTTCCTCAAGCTTCAATCCATTACCTCTCATCCTATCACTCCAAACCCTTGTAAAAAGTCCCTCCCCAGCTCTCTTGTAGCCCCCTTCACACACTGGAAGGCTCCTCTAAGATCTCCCTGGAGCCTTCTCTTCTCCAGGTTGAACAGCCTCAACTCTCTCAGCCTGTCCCTGTAGAGGAAGTGCTCCAGCCCTCTGATCCTCTTTGTGGCCTCCTCTGGACCCACTCTAGCAGTTCCATATCCCTCTTGTGCTGGGGGCCCCAGAATTGGATGCAGCATTCCAGATGGGGTCTCAACAGAGCAGAGGGGCAGAATCCCCTCCCAGTCCTGCTGCTCTCACTGCTTTGGATGCAGCCCAGCACACAGCTGCCTTCTGGGAAGCCAGCCACCATTGCTGGCTCATGCTTAGTGTTCAGCAGCTGACACCCCCAGGTTCTTGATAGAGATCATCATGAGTAGAATGGAGCCCTAGAAAGACACAGGACCCCTAGAATATTGTAAGAGTCCTCAAGCAGCACAGGACCTCTGCTATTAGGGGTGTTGATAGTGCAAGGAGGAACATTGTTAACGCAAGAGCTGATTCTGTAATTGCTTGAAAAGCAAATGGAAATTCTTGAGGTTTCCTAATTTGAAAATTGAAGTTTCATAGAAATCGTTGCTCAGATTCAGAACAGTCAAGGGCAGCAGGCTTACAAGTGAGAAAATTTTGACTTTTTAATAATGCTTGGCAATAAAAGACTCAGATCTGCATTTCTTGTCACAAAAAAGGCATGGATCGGTTGGAGCAGGGCCAGAGGAGGGCACGTCAATGATTGGAGGGCTGGAAGCCCTGCTGTTGTGAGGCCAGACTGAGAGAGTTGGGGTTTTTCATCCTGGAGAAGAGAAGGCTCCAAGGAGACATTCTGGTGACCTCTCAGTGCTTAAAGGGGTTGGTCAGAAAGCTGGTGACAAACTTTTGAACAGGGCCTGTTGTGACAGGACTAGGAATGGTGGTTTGAAATAAAAGAGGAAGATTCAGACTGGTGAGAACAAATTTCTGAGACTGAGGGTAGTGAAACACAGGTCCAGGCTGCCCAGAGTTATGGTAGATGCCCCATCCTTATGACATTGGTTCCAGATTGTTTTAGGCTCTGAGCAACCTGCTGTAATTGCAGATGTCCCTGCTGACTGCAGGGATTTGGACTAGATGACCTTGAAAGGCCCCTTCCAACCTGAACCGTCCTGGGATTCTACAATTTTCTGAAAGCCCTACTCTTAGCCTATGATGTTTTCCAATTTCTTTAGTTTTCTTCTTTTCCTCATCTTAATGAAGACTCAGAGGAATAAAAGAAAGAATTCAGAAAGTGACTACAGGTGCAGACAAAACTCTACCAAAAAAAAATCTTTTAAAGTATGTATTAAGAGGCACAACACAGCTTCAGTTTCAGTGTTAGTGGGGCTAAATATTCTACAGATGGGAAAAATTCCTTCCCTGTCCCTACACAAGCACAGACATTTGTAGGAAAGTAAGAACAATGTGGATTTCTTGACTGTCCCTTGCTTAAGAAAACAGCCAAACAGCAGTTAGAGGTGGGAAAGGAACAAAGCAGGCAGGAGGAAGAATTCAAAGGGATTGGAAGGGACCAGTAGTGATTATGGAGTCCAAACCCCTCTGCCAAATCAGGATCACCCAGGGCAGGTCACACAGGAATGTATCCAGGAGAGTTTTGAAAGGAGACTGCAACCTCTCTGGGCAACCTGCTCTAGGACTCCAATGCCCTCACAGTATTTTCTCCTCCTGTTGAGGTGGAATTTGCTGTGTTCCAGTTTGTGCCTGTTGTTCCTTGTCCTAACACTGGGCACCACCAAAAAGATGCTGACACCTCCATCTTGACACCCATCCCTCATCTGTTGATCAGATCCCCTCTCAACCTTCTTCAGACTAAACAGCCCTAGGTCTCTCAGTCTTTCCTCATAGCAGAAAGAAAAGCTGTGGTATGAGAACAGGAGATGTTAAACTATGGCTGTGCTTGGTACTGGCAAAACATTCTGAAAGGAAGCAACAGCGAATAAATACTGAGAAAAGGAGTTTCTGTAACTCAGAAGAGCCTAGGGAGGTGTCTGAATCCCCATCCCTGAAGATGTTTGAAAGATGCAGACGTGCTGCTGAGGGACATGGTTTAGCACTAGCCTTGGCAAAGTTAGAGAATAGTTGAACTGGGTGCTCTCAAAGGCCTTTTCCAACTGACCTGATGCTGTGAAATGGGACATACCCATGAAGCTCAATCACTGACTGAAAAGGTTTGTGGGTTTGAGTTAATAGTGAGCTTATGAGCTTTTTTTCTAAGTGGCGTAGGTTTTTAAAGGTGTTCAAATGTTGCTCCACTCACTGTTGCAACACTGAAGTGATTTATATACCATGGTCTGTTTTTCAGAAGTAATTGAGGAGTTGGCAATGTACAGATTTTTATCATGGCTCCAGGTGAACATAAGTCACCTCAGAACATGAAGCTTAGTCACCTGAACTAGCAAGGGTTGCATTTATAAAGGTATTTAGAGGCAAGACGCTTCTTTGGGCTGTTCACCTTGCAGAAGAGAAGAATCTGGGGAGACTTTATAGCAGCCTTCCAGTACCTGAAGAGACCCTACAAGAACATGGGGGTTTAGAATTTCAAGGTTGCTTCCAACCCAAACCATTCTACAATCCATGTGGTGTCTTAACTTCTTTACAGCTCAGTCGTTCCAAAAAAGTAATGAAACAAAATTCTGCAGTAGTAGGATGAGGGGCAATGGTTTGAAGTTAGAACAGGGCAGATTTAGATGTTAGGATGTTAGGAACAAGTTCAGTTCTGCACCACGAGAGTGCTGGAACACTGGAATGGATTGCCCAATTGAGGCCCCATCCCTAGCAATATTCATGGTCAGGTTCCACAAGCTCTGAGCAACATTATCTAATGGAGGATGTCTCTGCTGACTCCAGGGCAGTTGGACCAGGTGACTTTTGGAGGTCTCTTCCAACCCAAACCATTCTATTAGCAATGCTTGTGAAAGTTGTCCCAGATGAAACTATGGACATCTGGATCTTTCAGTGCCCTTAGAAACTGGATCCTAAGTGGAAAATTGCCTTAATTTCTGCTTGCACTTAAGTTGCATGAAGAAACGTGTGTTTTGGTGATAAGAAGAGATCTGGACTTGAGAGTTTCCTGTGCCTCTGTGGATTATTTTTTTTTTCACTGAGAGGCAGATGATTTATTTTAGTAGTTGCAAATGTCTTCCAAGTGTGTGACTATGGCCAAATATTAATAACTCTGTAATGATAACCCTCAGGGTGTTATTCTGTGTGAGACGTGAGGAGAGGAGATAATGTTTTTCTGTTTTTCCAGACCTCTCTGTACTCGCATACATCTCAGAGGATTCCACATCTTAAACTAGACTTAAATTTGCTTGGCAGAACAACAGCTGGACCTATGGAGTTTGCTGCTGAAATCAAGAAAAGGCAGCAGCTCTTTTGATACTGTTAGCAAATCAGTAATAGAAACTAGTGGAGTTCTTTCTACTGCTGTAATGAGAATACACTGGGAAGTGGTGGTTTGGGTTTGTTGTATGATGGTTTGGATTGGAAGAGACCTTAACAGCTGTCCCCTCACTACAGTCAGCAGGTTGCTCAGAGCCACAAACAGTCTGATCTGGAATGGGTCTAGGGATGGGGCATTTGCCATCTCTCTGAGCGACTTGGGCTGGGCTCTCACTGCACTCGGTGCTTCCAGCCCTCCCATTATTGGTGTGGCCCCCTCTGACTCCACTCCAGCATGGCCATGTCTCTGCTGTGCTGAGGACTCCCATATTTTTGATGGTAGGCATTTTACTTAGACATGCAAATTCCAGGAGTAGGCCTAGGAGATGCTTTACTTTGCATAAGGGCTTTTTGTCAGGGAGCATCTTGTAAAATCCCTGGTTTCCAGCTAGGACTCTGGGGCATAGAACTGCAGGCGAGTTCCAGCTGTGAGCTAAAGCCAGCACGCCTGTGTCCTGGCCTTGTAACTTAATTATAACTCCAACCTCTCCCAGCTTGCTAAATGTTCAGTGATCTCCCACTTGTGGCCTCTGGTGAGGAGAAGCTCTTTCTTAACAGCTGAGATGGAGGAGGAGGGTGGTGTGTTTGTACTTGGGGCTGCTTCTTTTAATTATAAGGTTGTCTCTGACAAAGGAACTGTATCCGTCTGGGTGAACAAACTCTAAGGCCAGCACCACGTTGTGAAACCCACACTTGGATGATCTGATGTGCGTGTGAAGGTGGCACCCGCTGAGGAAATAGCTTCCAGCACTTTGAAGAAGCAAACAGAAAACAAGGGGCAGTGAGAATTGCTGTTTTTTGGAGATTCATGGATTTACAGAATAGATTGGATTGGAAGGGTCTCTTCTCCTTGGTATCAGGTGGTAGGATGAGAGGAAATATCCTGAAATTGTGCTGAGGGAGGTTCGGGTTGGAGATTAGGAAAAATTTCTTTGCTGCAAGAGTGGTCAGGGATTGAAACAGGCTGCCCAGGGAGGTGATGGAGTCACCAACACCTGGAGGTGTTCAGGAAACCTGTGGACGTGGCACTCAGGGACATGATTTAATGGACATGGTGGTGTTGGGTTGATGGTTGGACTCAATGGTCTCAGAGGTCTTTTCCAACCCTGGGGGACCTGGAGAGGAGCTCTTCACAAAGGTGGAGTGACACAACCAGGGGCAATGGCTTGAAACTAGAAGAAGCTTGATTTAGATGAGGCATAAGGAAGAAATTCTCACTGAGGGCATTGAGGGACTGGAACAGATTGCCCAGAAAAGCTGTGGAAACTCCAAGCCTGGAAACGTTCAAGGCCAGGTTGGATGAGACCTTAAGCAACCTGGTCTAGTAAGAGGTGTCCCTGCCCACAGCAGCGGGATTAGAACTAGATGATCATTAAGGTCCCTTCCAACCCAAACTGTTCTGTGATTCTGTGAAGTAGGAGGAAGGCAGTAGGCACAGCCTGAATAAGAGTGTTCCAAGTCCCAGCTCAAGGCTATTGTCCATCATTTTAGATAAATTTCAATGGGTCTTCTGGCTCTGCTGCTTCCCTCTTTTCCTCTTGAGTGGAATGTGTTGCAAGATCGTTTAATCTTTTGGTTAGTTGTTTTGCTTCCCACAACTGAGACATAGTGTTTGTGTTCATGTGTTACACAAGGTCGATGAGTGCTTAGGAAATGAGAGGAAATACCACAGTTTCCATATTGCCTGGCCATCCTGCTCTGTGCAAGAACCTACTTTAGCAGGAGGGGTTGGACCAGGTGGCCTCCAGAGGTCCCATCCGACCTCTACCATGTTGGAATTCCAGTTTAGAAATGGAAGCCTGAGGTGGGGGTGTCTCACTGTAAATGACTTGAGGACATCTTCTGATGCAGCTGCCAGACCACCAGCATGGGCCTGATGCTCTCTGCAGAAGCAGAGCTCAGATGTGAGCTGGGCTTCTCCCAGTGTGCTTGAGTTCCTGTTGCAGGAGAGCAAGCTAGTGCCCTCCAGGTTCTACCAGAGTGTGAGTCAATGTCTAGGCACTGTGGGCAGCCTTGAGAGGCTTAACGCTAGCAGTCTGGCAGTGTAGATGTGAGTGCTGAAAGGCACTTGTGTGGGACCTGAGCCTGGCTCTATGCACAACCCTCAAAATATATCCCCAAGCCTTTGCCCTGTGTCCTTGTGGAAGTCAATGCCGTCTGCCTTGCAGTGTGCAGTAGGTTGGTCAGGCTTAGGGCTCTGGAGGTAAAACGCTAATAGATGTGAGTTACAGACCTCTTTTTGTGAAGGTTTTTGCATTTGTTTCTTAATTTCACTTGGTTTTCTACTCCTCTACTGTGTTCAGGACAGACCTGCTTGTAGCACAGCCAATCCTGCTACGTGTTTGGGCTCTGGAGGAAGCAAGAAGCTCCAGAGGCTGCATGCACCTTGCTTGTAGCTGTTTGAGCAGCTTGTTTTTCACCTTCCTTCAATTGTCTTAGAGATAATTGCAGGCTGAATACTGATGTCTACTAAAAAGGCATTGCTAACTCTACCGCTTCCTTGTACAGGGTGCCTCTAGCTCTTCCGTAACCTGTACCTTGAAATCATAGAATGGCTTAGGTTGCAAGGGACCTTTAGAGATATTTACTTCAGCCCCCTTCCATGGGCACAGATGCCTCTCAACTAAACTTGGTTGCTCAAGGTCTCATCCAACCTAGCCTTGAACATCTGCAAGGATGGGGCATCCACAGCCTCCCTGGGCAGCCTATTCTAGAGTCTTGCATACCTCATACTGAAGAACTTGTTAAGATCCAGTCTAAACCACTCTCCCACAGCTTCAGACCGTTCCCTCTTGCCCTGTTGCTAGACACCTTTATGAAAAGTCCCTCTCCAGCCTTCCTGCAGGTTCTCTTCAGCTCTTGGAAGTCAGCTATAAGGTCCCTTTGGAGTTTTCTTTTCTCCATGCTGAACAACCCCAGCTCTCTCAGCCTGTCCTCACAGTAGAGGTGCTCCAGCCCTTGGATCATACTTGTGGCCTCCTCTGGGCTCACTTCAAAAGTTCCACTTCCTTCTTATGCTGGGAACACTAGAACTGGATGTAGTATTAGAGGTGAGGTCTCACAAGAGTAAAAGAGCAGAATCTCCTCTCTTGCCCTGCTGGCCATGCTCCTCTTGATGCAGCCCAGCACATAGTTTGCTGTATCTTTTTGCTGAGAGAAGGCAATGACAAACACCAGCACACTGTAAAAATAGCCCCCTTAAAATGTTTTTTCCTTCCTCTGCCAACCTGTCTCTGCCTGACTCAGTGCCTTCAAGCAGGTTGTGTGGAGAGGAGGAGTGTTGTTCATTGAGATTAGTGGGTGTGGCTGCAGGAAAATCAAGTAGAAGGGCTGACCTTCCAGTAAAGCTGCAGGGTGCAGCTCAGCTCTGAGATGCTCTATCCAGTATGAGTTTCACTTACATTTTGACTGGGTGATTTCTCTCTCTCTGTTTTTTGGACAAAATGAAACCTATATTGATAGATGTTTTTGAGGGGGGCATTCTGGAGTTTAATCACCTCTAACTCTCTGACTTGCAGGTGGAACACCAGTACTCACACATATTCACTGTGACAGTAAGGAAAGCCACCAATGTCACCAAAGGAGCCATTGGTGACATGCGTGAGTATTTTCTCTTTGTTTTGTCTCTTTCTTCCAGGAACCTGTAGCTGGAGGCAGGGGGAGGTGACACATCATGCTTTAAATGGTTGTTAGTGGGCTGATGGGGTGGGTTGGTGTGTCTTGCTTGTTAAAGCTGGAGCAAAGCAAGCATTTTGTGGCTGGCTCACTCACTTACTCCAAAAGCAGATTTGCAGCTGCTTCTCTCCACTGATCCCAGAGAGCTGAGTGAGTTGTAAATGATTTGCCTACCAGCAACGCCTACCCTGAGCCTTTTGGCTCAGTCAGAAGTGCTGCTCTGAAGAGGAGTGAAACTGGCAATTGGGCTACCTTCAAAAGGCTGTGGTTTGGTGGTGGAAACGCTTAGAAAGAAGCCAAGGACTTTGCTGAGTCACCGCAGTAAGAAGCAAAAGCAAGAACCCCAAAGTGGATAAGCAGATCTCCTGGTGTCTGTAGGACACCAGCACTTCTGATTGGCTCCCGAGCCTCTGGACTTTGCAGCTGAACAGGAAACCACTGGGAAGAATGACCCAGGAAAACTCTGCTCTTGAGTGGGGGAAGGATAGCATAATGTATTGGCTGAAGCTTAAAAGAGCATTCCTGTTCCTTGGCACAACTGTTGTACTGTCTCTCCCTTGCCCTCGTGCTTCCTGCAGAGTATGCCATAGCCTAGGACTTGCAGACTGGGGCTGGGAGGATGAATGTGATGCCTTGCTCCTGCTCTCTCCTCAGGCTCACTTGGCATGTTTGTAGACTTACAAAATGGTTTGGGTTGGAAGGGACTTTGAAGATCGTCTACTTCCAGCCCTGCTGCCATGGACCTTTCAACTAGACTTGGCTGCTCAAGACCGCATCTGGCCTGGCCTTAAACATCTTCAGGGAAGGACCATCCGCAACTGCTCTGAGCAAGCTATTCCAGAGTCTCGCCACCCTCTACTGAAGAAATTCTTCCTAAGATCCAGTCTAACCCTACTCTCTCTCAGCTTTAAACCATTCCCTGTGTTCTGTCTCTAGACACCCTTATGAAAAGTCCCTCTCCATCCTTCCTATAGGATCCCTTCAGGTACCAGAAGGCAGCTCTAAGGTTCCCATGGATTCTTCTCTTTTCCAGGCTGAACAACCTCAGCTCCCTCAGCCTATCCTCATAACAGAGATGCTTCAGCCCTTGGATCACCTTTGTTGCCCTCCTCTGGACTCGCTCCAACATCTCTATCTTTCTTATGCTGGAGATGCTAGAGGCAGATGCAGTACATCTGAACCGTTCAGTGATTCATAGGACACTGTGAGGAACATGGGAAGAGTGAAGAACATTGGAAAACTGTCCGGTTTAGTGTATTTTTATTATCTCCTCAGAAAATGCTCCTGCAGTGTAAATTCCAAATATCATCATCATTGTCTCTTCCAGATAAAGCTCTTATCTTACCAAACCACCAAACTCGAAAAGTTATTCAAGGAAAACTTTTTTCTCCTTGTTTCTGCTAAAACTTGACAGAGTTGTGCCTCTGAAACCTGTTTGATTTCCTGGCTGAGACAGCTGCAGTGCTCCATAGCCTGAAGCACCTGAATCCTAGGGCACCTCTGAGGAAACTTCCATGTTCCTGGGGCTTCTTCCTCGAGTACCAAAACCCCTGAAGTGAAAAATCTTCTGATTGTTGCTTCTATTGTTATTTTAGGAAAATGAAAAGTATTTTTATTTCCCATGTAGATAGAAGGCTTGGTGGATTGGAGCCTGGAGGCTGTTTGATCGCATCACAAATTGTGTTAATTACTCGAGAAGCATGAAACAGTGAGCAATGGAGGTGGATTTTGTGTTGTGTTTTGCTCTGCTTTTTTCGTTACCAGTCTTGCCAAGACTTTATGGACTAGCTGTGAAATATCTGAGTGAATCAAAGCTAATTGAGGATGGGGAAGCCCTTACAATGTTTTTTCTGGGCTTTGTAATACTTCTGTTTCTCCCTGCAGCTCCATGAAAGGAGGTTGGAGTCAGGTGAGGGTCAGTCACTTCTCTCTTGTAACAAGAAATAGGAGAGAAAATGGACTCAAGTTGTACCTGGGGAGGTCTAGGTTAGGTATTAGAAGAAAAATTCTTCACTGGAAGGGTTCTCAACCACTGGAACAGGCTGCCCAGGGAGGTATCTCCACCCCTGGATATACTTAAGATGCAGAGGTCTGCTAAGGGACATGGTTTAGCATCAGCCTTTGGTAGAGTTAGAGAATAGTTGGACTCAATGATCTTAAAAGCCTTTTTCCAGCCTAAATGATTAAAATTTTTATTTCAAGGATTTGAGGTCTGTCTCTTCTCAAGGAGTTTGAGAGGAGAGGTTTGGTGTTACATGGTACTTCAACTCTTTTGGTGGGCATAAAGTGCCCATGACTTCTCTGGCATAGTTATCCCACAGCTCAGTCTTCTCAAGCCTGAGCTGGGGAGATAAGTGGTATTTTAAGGAAGCTTGTCAAGAGTTCTTGAGCTCTTCATTACTGGGGAGCATGAAAGGTTGTCTCCTCCTTACAGCTGGGGAATAGATACCCACTGCACTGCAACCTGCCATGCGTTTTCTGCGGGGAACAGCTCACGCACAGCACTGCTGACTCAAGGCATATTTTTAATCCTCTGGCTGATCTGGGTGGCTGAAACAACAGAGAGAGTTGGAGCTAGGATAGCTTCCAGCCTTCCTCTTTAGTTGATTTGGCTGAGATTTCCCATTATCTCTGCAAGCTTGGACATTTCTGTGGAGGGATCTGACAAAGACAAACAATCAAATCCAAATCTAGGTCATACCAGCATCCAAGGAGCTGAGCTACAGTAGCTGCTTGTATTCCTCACTCAATGCACATCAAAGCAAACAAAAATGGTAATGCTTGCATCAGAGATGTTTTCCAGGCAGATGCTTTTCCTGTCTGTGAAAGAAGTTGGGCTGCTTGCATCAGTTTGTCATTTGTGGAGGCGTGTGTGGATCCTCACCATGAGAACTGCTGTAAGAGTGCATGACCCAGGATGAGAGGCGGCCAAAGGGGAACCTCATGAAGTTCAATAGGGACAAATGCATCTGGGGAGGAACAACCCCCTGCACTAGGACATAGTAGAGGTGTCCTGCTGGAAATCAGTTCCCTGGAGAAAGACCTTGGAGTCCTAGTGGACAGCAAGTTATCCACGGGACAGCAGTGTGCCCTTGTGGCTGAAAGGGCCAGTGGTATCCTGGGGTGCATCAAGAAAAGGTCTGGGGAGGCCTTCCCCCTATACTCTGCCCTGGTGAGACTACATCTGGGATATTGTGTTCAGCTTTGGGCTCCCAAATTCAAGAGAGACAGGGATGTGCTGGAGGGAGTCCAACAGAGAGCTTTGAGGATGATGACAGGACTTGAACATCTGTCATGTGAAGAAAGACTAAGAGAGCTGGAGCTGTTTAGTCTGGAGAAGAGAAGGCTGAGAGGGGATCTTAATCGACATCTATAAATATCCAAGGGGTGGCTGTCAAGATGAAGGTGCCAGCATCTTTTTGGTGGTGACCAGTGATAGTTCAAGGAACAGTGGGTACAGACTGGAACCCGAGAAGTTCCACCTCAGTGTGAGGAAAAACTTCTCTAGTGCAAAGGTGCTGGAGGCCTGGAACAGGCTGCCCAGAGAGGTTGTGTAGTCTCCTTTGTTGGAGACTTCCCAAACCCACCTGGATGTGTTCCTGTGTGACCTGCCCTTCCTGATTCAAGTCCCGTCTTATTTCAGGTCCACTTGCTGTTGCTTTTGTGTAGCAGCATTTACTGATTCCACTTGGTTTAATTTTGGAGTGTCCTTTTCTAGGTAACTTTCACACCCTAGATGCTGTTTTGCCAACATTGCAATGATGCTGCTCTATCTTCACAAACTATTTCATGTCTGGGTTAGTGACTGCTTCTCTTACTTCAACCTTTCTGGCTAAGCCTTTTGACAGGCTGGAATATTTATGGTTCAAGCAGCCGCAGCTGATGTGTGATGCGTTCACTGTGACTGGCCACCAGGCTGCTTTATTACTCCTTCTCAAACAGGGTGGAGGGAAAAGTAACATGGAAAAAAAGCTTTCAAGGGTCAAGATGAGGACAGGGAGATCACCAGCCTACTGCCACTATGGGCAAACCAGAAATACTTTCCAGTGAGGGTGGTGAGACACTGGAACAGGTTGCCCAGGGAGGTTGTGGATGCCTCCTCCATGGGGGTGCAACCTGATGCAGTGGAAGGTGTCCCTGCCCACAGCTGAGGGGCTTCAAGGTCCCTTCCAATCCAACCCATTCTATGAATCCATGAAATAATCTTTCCTTTACTGCCAGTTAACCTTTATTTTATTGCCAGTTAATTGTGAGAGATTAGGGTGGTAAGAAGCAAAACTAAGTCCACCTTACTCCCTATATATCCTTTTTCCCAGGCTCACCTTCACTCCTGTCTCTTCTGCAGCCCCCAAGTGCTTCAGGGGCTGGTGACTGGGGTTGCAGTCAGTTTGTAACATGCTGTCTCTGCCACTCCTTCCTCACACTTCTCTGCCTCCAGCATGTCATCCCTCCTACAGCACAGTCCTTCATGACTTTCTCCAACGCAGGTCCTTCCTATGGGCTGTGTTCCAGTATGGGCCCTTTCCATGAGGTACAGTTCCTCAGGAACATGCTGCTCCAGTGTGGGCGCTTTCCATGTGCTGCAGTCCTTCAGGAATGTTTTGTTCCCTTGTGGGTCCCCCAAGTGCCGTATTTCCTGCCAGAAAACATACTCCTGCGTGGGCTCCTCTCCACGGGCTACAGCTCCTAACATGAGTCTACTCCTGAGTGGGCTCTACATGGGCTGTGACTTCCTTCCGAGCACATCCACCTGCTCCACTGTGGAATCCTCCACAGGCTGCATTGTGGATCTCTGTTCCACCACGATCTTCCTCTGGCTGCAGAGGGACAACCTCTGTCACCATGAGGGAATATCTACTCTGGCACCTGGAGCACCTCCTCCTTCTTCACAGGCTTGATATCTGCATGGTTACTTATCTTGCATTCCTACTCCTCTCTCACACCCACTGCACTGATTTTTAGCCTCCTTAGCTATGTTGTTATGGAGGAGCCACCAGTGCCCCTGGTGGGCTGAGCCTTACCTAGCAGCTGTGCACCATTGAGGCAACAGCTGGAGTACTGGGTCTGATTCTGCGCTCCGCGGCTCAAAAGAGACAAAGAACTACTGGGCGAGAGTCCAGCAGAGGCTACAGAGATGCTGAGGGGCCTGGAGCATCTCTGTGAGGAGGAGAGGCTGAGAGACCTGGGGCTGTTTGGCCTGGAGAAAAGCAGTGTGAGAGGAAGAGCTAAAGGGTGGAGGGCAAGAGGGTGGGGTCAGACTCTTGTTAATGGTGCCCAGCAACAGAACAAGGTGCAATGGACATAAAGTGAAACACAGGAGGTTTCACCTGAACAAAGGGAGAAAACTCTTTTGTCTGAGGGTGCTGGAACCCTGGAGCAGACAGCCCAGAGAGGTTGTGGAGTGGCCTTCTCTGGAGAGATTCCAAACCTACCTGAATATTGTGACTCTGGACAAGCTGCTGTGGATCCCCCTGCTTTAGCAGGATAGTTGGACTAGGTGATCTCCAGAGGTTTTTTCCAACCATTCCACCAAAATAATCACTATTCTGTCATTTCTCTCACTGGAGCTGTCATGGATTGAGTTGAATCTGCTGCTGTTATGTTAGCTTCAAAAAATGAAGGTGCTAGCTGGAGCACAGTATTATGGAGCTGGAAGTTCAGCTTGTAACATGGGAGATAATGGGAGAGTAGTTTTCTGGCTTGGGCTTTCGGCTCACTTGCTTCTGCTTGCTTCTGCTTTGTGCCTTGCTTTTTCTGCCAGTAGGCTAAGGCAATTGTGCATTTTGTCCCATGCTTTTCTGATTTTGCTCAGTAAACTATATTCTTATCTCAATTTTTTTTGGTCTCAATTCTGAGTTTTTGTGTGTTACTTTTCCCTCACTTCTGTGTTGGGAAAAGAACCTGCTGGTTCAGTTTGACCTTTTTTTTTGTTCTGATTTAAACCATTACAGGAGCTTTTGGAAAAGACCTTGCCTCCACTTCAGTGAGTTCATACAGTAGGTGTTTAGCTTTGCGTCTCCTCCAGACACCCTATATAGTGCAGAGCCTTTCCTTACTTCCATGGCAGCTCAGGATCCCAAACTGTGGCATTCAGAGAGACATGCTTACAAACTGTCATTCTTCTTTCCATAGGGTCTCTCTCCTTCTGGATTTTCAGGGGTCTCAGTGGAAACCTAGGCAAAAGGAAGCAGTGTAAAATTTCTCTTACATCTTTAGAGATCTATTTTTCTTTCGAAACGGCTGGTAGCATCTACAAAGGAAACTCATTGTATGACTCTTGTCTTCTAAGTGATCACTAATCTTACTTTGGATTAGCAGCTTTTATTTCCTGCTTCTGCTTTTGATGCTGTGACAATAAGGGAAATTCTGAACATTTTAAAGAATAAGTGTTTTCTTTGAAAACAACATTGTCTAAGGTGCTGGTGCTCAGTTTGTGTCTACCCTGCTGGAATGAAGTATGTCTCTCACCTGTAGTTGGACTGCTCAGATAAACACGTCAAAGTATGGGAAGCAGTTAGTCCAGGCAACAGAGTTCAACCGCAACTGCAAAACTTGCTATACACCTGGATTGGGGCAAACCCCGGCACAAGTCCAGGCTGGGTGAGGAGTGGCTGGAGAGAAGTCTGGAGGAGAAGGACTTGGGGATGTCAGTTGATGAAAAATTTCCCATGAACCAGCAATGGTCAATGGCAGCCCAGAATGCTGCATCCAAAGCAGTGAGAGCAGAAAGACAGGGAGGGGATTCTGCCCCTCTGCTCTGCTGAGACCCCATTTGGAGCACTGCATCCAATTCTGGTGTCCCCAGCATAAGAAGAATGTGGTGAAATGTTGAAGTAGGTCCAGAGGAGGGGATGAAGATGATCAAAGGGCTGGAGAACCCTCTGGGGACAGGCTGAAGGAGTTGAAGCTGTTCAGCCTGGAAAAAAGAAGGCTCCATCGAGACCTTAGAGGAGCCTTCCATTACCTGAAGAGGGCTGCAGGAGAGGTGGGGAGGGACTTTTTTACAAGGGTTTGTAGCGATAGGATGAGAGGAAATGGATTGAAACTTGAGGAGGGCAGTTTTAGGCTGGAGATTAGGAAGAAATTCTTTCCAGTGAGGGTGGTGAGGCACTGGAACAGGTTGCCCAGGGAGGTTGTGGGTGCTCCCTCTCTGGAGATATTCAAGGCCAGGTTGGATGAGGCCTTGAGCAACCTGGTCTAGTGGGAGGTGTCTCTGCCCATGACAGGAGAGTTGGAACTAGATGATCTTTAAGGTTCCTTTCAACTGAAACTGTATTGTGAATCATGGAGACAGAAGGCAGTTCTTACAGGTGGCTCTTTGGTACTCATGCAGCTCATGCTGCTGCAATCAGCAGCAAACATTCCCTGCAGACATTCTTCTGATGGGACAATATCTTTGATGTACTTCCTGGTTGCCCCTTGCTTCTTCAAAGAGATGAGGAGCTGTTGTGTTGCATGGGGTGAGTTCCTTGCCTTCAGTGCCAGCCTGGCCCTGGCTGTAGAGTCTGCTTCACCAACATGGAGGTAAAGAGGAGGTGATGTCCAGAGCAGGTTCTGTCACCATTTCTCTATTGTCTTTTGCCCTGCGGTTTTGCTTCCTGTGGGCCATAGCTCTTGATGTAGGAGCTGGCTGTTCGAAAGGTCTTTTGCCCCTGGGTTGGCCTTCCTGTAGGCCATAGCTGGTGGTGTTGGAGGTAGCTGATTGGAATCTGAAGGTGCCACAGTCTAGTGCAGTTCAGTGAGATGTATGAGGTGATTTCAACCCCAGCTGGAGATATGTCTGCTTGTACCAGAGCAGGGACATAACAGCTGGTGTTACAGCAACTCGTGGGACTAATCCAGCTGTTCTCTAGCACAGCTGGCTGGACATGCACCCTGGCTTAGCTACGCTGTACTTGAGCAACCGTTGAAGTGTCATCAGATAACACTCTTCCTGCAAGGCTCTACAGCAGGACCTGATTTTCAAGAGGGAACTGAAGAGGAAAACAATCCAAACTCCTCCTTTTTGCCAGCTGAGCAACCTGGAAAAACTAGGTCAGAATTGGCAAATGTTCCAAGTCCTACAAGCTGCACGTGCAGAAGATCTTCATATGAGCAGGAGCTGCTAGATGTACTCCACGCCTAACAGAGCAGAGGAAGAGTGCTGGTAGGATAGAATCACAGGGACCTTTTGCTTGGGAAAAAAACTTGAGGATCATCCAGTCCAACCATTCTCTACCTCTGCCAAAGCTGGTGTTAACTCATGTCCCTCAGCACCACAGCTCTGCCTCTTTTAAACACCTCCAGCGATGGGGATTCAACCATCTCCCTTGGCAGCCTGTTCAGGTGTTGGAGAACCCTTTTAGTGAAAAAGTTTCTTCTCATATCTAACGTAAATGTCACCTGAAGCAACTTGAGACCATTTCCTCCTATCCTGTCACTTGTTATTTGGGATCAGAGACCAATCCCCATCTGCCTCCAGCCTCCTTTCAGGGAACTGTAGAGAGCAAGGTCTCCTATGACCCTCCTCTAGGCAAGGAAGGAAATAGAAATGTTCCCAGTTAGATCCATGCTGCACCAGTCCACTCTAGAGTCATCTGGTTGGGCAGCTGAGTCCCAGGGTTACCAAGCTCTCTGGGCTTCAGCCAACCCCTTTTGATGATGTGACTCTTCTCAACAGTCCTTGTAGCAGCCCTGCTGTTGGTCATGTCCTGTAGTGGTCTGGGCTCTATCACCAACTGTAGCTGGGCTGGGGTGGGTCTAGTGCTACAGGCTGGCACTGAAATACCATAGAATCACAGAGTGATTTCGGTGGAAGGGACCCCTCAAACTCACCTACTTCTGGGCAACCTGGGCTAGGGTCTCACCACCCTCACTGTCAAACATTTCTCCCTTAGGTCTAGTCTGAATCTCCCTTTTTTATTTTAAAGCCATCACCTTTTGTCCTGTCACAACAGGCCCTGCTAAAAAGATTGTCCCCAGCTTTCTGATTGGCCCCTTGAAGCACTGAAAGGCCACCAGAAGGTCTCCCTGGAACCTTCTCTTCTCCTCAGGCTGAACAATCCCAACTCTCTTAGCCTGGCCTCACAGCAGAGGGGTGTATATCCTTCAAAGATGAACAGTATCAGTAACAGCTGTTTATGAAGTGTCTACTGCAGATACCAGACTAACAATGGGCCAGCTGGAGACCAAATTCCCATTTCCCTGACACATGAAATATTTTGGCTCTGCTGTAGGGTCAGGCAGAGCAGTGCTGAAAGGTGACAGTTGTGTTGGAAATGCGTGGACACTGGAACCGATGCAGGCAATGCTACTCTTTCCGGCTGCAAAAAGATCTTTTTAGTGAGAACCAAATGCTGCCTCTGGACACTTGCTCCACAGACAACCCTTTTGAAATATTAGTGTAGACTTCTACTCATCCTAGAAGAAGGTTCCTCTTAGTCCCTTGTGCAGTAATGATAACATCAAAGCAGTCATGCTGGCTTAGTCTAAGAATCCAGCTTGCCTGATCTTCTGGTTGAAAGACCTCCTAGTCTCGCTGTTTGAAGCCTTCACCACTCCATGACCAATTGGAACTTCATGGTTACTGGGAACTGTTTCCGTTTCATGTCCTGTTGTATCTCCAGGCAGAACTTCCAGGGAGTTGTGGACACCACTTTTTCCAGTTTGAGTCTTTCGCTCTGCATTCAGGAGTAGTCATCTGTAATAATTTTGATTTCTTCTTGCTTTTCTTTATTTTCTCTCTCACCTCCCTTCCCAGGGAGGGCTTTGAAGTTGTGTTAGGCTTGGGTTAATGCCAGGTCCCAGGAGATAATTGGGAAGGACAGCAATCATAGTCAGATACAAAGGCAAAGCACATCTGAAATGAGGATATGGACTTTCCTCTGATCCTCCCCAAGCACTCAGCTGGATGTATTTCTGATGTAACTTATAGCCCTCAATGAGTTTCTCTTCGATAAACTTAACCAGTTTTCCTTGAATCTTGTCATCCCCACTTCCTTTGATAAAGAGTTCTGCCAGTTCCTATCTACTGTGTGAAGAAGACTTTGAATTTGTTTTGTAAACAGTTTGATATGAGGCATCCCCCAGTTACTGTCTTGTATTTTGCAGAATGGTTTGGGTTGGAAGATCATTTAGTTCCAACCATACTGCCATGGGCTGGGAAACCTCATACTAGACCAGGTTAGTCAAGGCTGCATCTTACCTGACTTCAAAAAAATTAATGCTTGAAACCTCCATAACTTCTCTGGGTAACCTGTTCAAGTGCCTCTCCACACTTGTCATGAAGGATTTTTTCCTAATGCCTAATCTAAATTGAGCTGCTTCCATTTTGAAACTATCACCCATGGTCCTGTCACTCCATGCCTTTGTCACTCTCTAGCTTTCCTGTAGCACCCTTCAGCTACTGGAAGGTTGCTCTAAGATCTCCCTGAAGCCTTGTCTTCTCCAGGTTGAACAACCCCAACTCAGCAACTCTTCACAGGGTGTCATACCAGTCAGTATCAAACAAAATTTCCTCCAAAGCAGTCTGGTTTTGTATTTCTGACTGAACACACTCTGAAACGGAGGGGAAAAAAATCATCAACCTTCCTCATCTTCACCACTACAGAAACAAAGACTTTTGTAAAGGCTGGCACTATGCTCAGAACATCCAGCCAACAGTGCTACAGGGAACATCTGCTTAATGTTGGATTGTGCCATGCTTAGCTGATTAATTTCCCTGCACAATAATCTCCCTTAAGGACCCATTAGCGTCAATGAGCAAATGCTGCTCTGAGTGCTTCCAAAGCCATTCTTCACTCCTCTAAATGGAATGTCTCCAAGAACCTGGCTGAGCTGTGAGGCAGGGGCAGGAACACTTCACAGATGCCACTTCATTTCTGAGTTTCCTGTAGTGGCTTGCACTGGCAGTGATGATGGATTTATGAAGATGTGATCTTTGCATAGTCAACCTGAGCCTATAGTTAGAATCATGGAATTATTTTGGTTGGAAGAGACTTTTTAGATCATCAAGTCCAAGCATTAACTCAGTACTGCCAAGTCACCACTAAACCATGTCTCTCAGCACCACATCCACGTGGCTTTCACTTCCTTCCAAGGGAGGGTGACAACCACTGCCCTGGGCAGCCTGTTCCAAGCCTTAATAACCCTTTCAGAGAAGAAATTCTTCCTCATGTCCAACCTAAACCTCTCCTGGCACAACTTAAGGCCACTTCCTCTTCTATCACTTGTTACTAGGGAAAAATGGCAAATTCCTGCCTGGCTCCAACCTCCTTCAGGGAGCTATAAAGATCAGTCAAGGCTCCCCTCGGCTGCCTTTTCACCTAGTTCCCCCAGCTGCCCCTCACCAGACCTGTGCTCTAGATCCTTCACCAACTTTCTTACCCTTCTTTAGATCTGCTCCAGGACCTCAATGGCCTGGGAGTTAGGAGCCCAAAACCGAAGCCAGTATTTGAGGTGAAACAGTTCTGAGTTATTAAAGTGTTCTTCCCAGTTGTCTGAACTAAGAAGCCCAGGACAGAACCTCTTCTCCCTCCAAAACTTGGAGGCTGTGCCTCAGCAATATAATAAATCAATCTCTAGGGCTGCTGGTGGAAGACTAAAACCTCTGAAGCCTCAGGATGCCAAACATATCCAGTGTAAACTTGTTCTGCAGATATAGGAACCATTGCTAAGGTACAACTGTAGGAGCAGTCTTTCTGACAGACTAGAAATCATCCATGCTCCATCAGGTAACATCACTCTGGCATGAAAGTCATCATGTGGGATTAGAGTCAGTGGCCAGGAATGCAGCGATCTGCCTAAACCCACTGGAAATCAAATTATCTCTCCCCAGATCTTGCATAATCAAGGACCTGTAGTCACAGCTGAAGTAGGCAACCATGCCACTGTTCATTTCCTTTTGCTTCTGTCTTGGCAGAGTGAGATGTTGGCACTGAAAGTGCTCTTAAGAACTGGGTATTTAATTAAAAAAAACCAAACCCCTTGGATTCTGGCACACTCCTAGAAAACTGGATTGTTCTCTTGACTGTGCACACTAATCATGGAGTGGTGCGGGTCAGAAGGGACCTCTGGAGATCATCCAGTCCAATCCTGCTGCTAAAGCAGGGACACCCACAGCAGCTTGCCCAGGATCTTGTCCAATCAGGTTTGGAAAGTCTCTGCCTTTGAAAGACAAATTCTTACAGTGAAAATTTGGGGCTTTTTGTAGCAAACCAGATTTTGGAATATTTCAAGAAGTTTGCATCTGCTGTTCAGCCTGGAGAAGAGAGGGCCCTGGGGAGACCTTAGAGTGGCCTTCTAGTATTGAAAGAGGCTACAGGAGAGCTGGGGAGGGTCTTTACAAGAGCTTAGAGTGATCGGGTGAGGACTGTGGATTGAAGCTTGAGGAAGGCAGATTTAGACTGGAGCTTAGGAGGAAATTCTTTATCGTGAGGGTGGTAAGACACTGGAACATCGAGGTTGTGGATGCTGCCTCCCTAGAGGTGTTCAAGGCCAGGTTGGATGAGGCCTTGAGCAACCTGGTCTAGTGGGAGGTGTCCCTGCCCATGGCAGGGTGTTGGAACTAGATGATTTTTAAGGTCCCTTCCAACCCAAACCATTCTATGATTTCTTTGAACCTTCGATGGACAAAGGAGTTACATTTTATTGTGTGATGGCAGTGGCTTCATCCTTGGTGATTTGGAACAGGCTTTCTGTAGTCTCTTTATGTCTGTTCTAGTCAGAAAATTGAAACTGGAATGACTGAAATAGAAATTACATCTCTGAAATGTTAATTAAATTAAAATTGGAACCTGATGAAAGTCATCTCGCCAAATTAGTACCAAAAACCTCAAATGGTTTCCAGTCATGGTAAAAGAATTGGGCAGGTTTCTGTTACAGATGCCTTAAAGGATTTGCACTTTTTAATGTGAAAATGATTGATCCTAATTAGTGCCCCTTGTGTGCTTCACTTCATGATTCATGATGGGGCCTAAAGAGAGCATTCTACAGCAGTTACCTAACCGTGAGGGACATCAGACTGTGAGAAGTCTTCGAGGCCTCGCTTGGGACATAGCAGTAGTGGTGGGATTGTGAACTCTAGGTGTAAGGTTGGCCTTGATGATCTCAAAGGTCTCTTCCAGTCTCAGCAGTTCTATGGTTCCTAGGTCTCAGGCATTCCTTAAGTCGGTCACAAATAATGGTTTAGGTGCCTTGTTGTTGAAGATGTGTCTTCAAACCCTGAACATTACAAGCATTTGGTGGTTGCATGAGGCCTTGAGCAACCAAAATTAGTTGAGAGGACTCCCTGCCCACGGCAGGGAGGTTGGAGTCGATGATCTCTTGAGATCCATTCCAACCTAAGTCATTTGATCTATGATTTTGTTAATTACCTTTATCTCTAAGCTGCTAATTGCAGGACCCCCTGTTAGTGCCATTGACATAACTGCTCATACTCTACTTTTTGGTGGAAGTGGGGATTTTAAATATTTTAAGATCAAGTCCAACCATTAACTCAGCACTGACAGATCACCACCAAACCATGTCCTTCAGCACTACATCTACGCAGCTTTGGTATTTCTCCAGGGATGGGGACTCCATCACTGCCCTGGGCAGCCTATTTTAGGCTTTGACAGCCCTTTTGGAGAAGAAATTGTTCCTTTTGTCCAACCTAAATCTCCCTTGGTGCAACTTGAGGCCATTTCCTCTTGTCTCATCACTTGTTACTAGGGAGAAGAGGCCAGCTCCCACCTGACTCCAGCCTCTTTACAGGGAGTTGTAGAGAGTGAGAAGGTCTCCTCTCAGCCTTCTTTCCTCCAGGCTGAACAACCTCAGTTCCCTCAGTTCCTTACAGGACTTGTTCTCCAGACCCTTCACTGACTTCATTGTCCTTATTTGAACATCTTCCAGTAATTTTCCTCTTTATCTGCAGAAAGGAGATAAAAGAGAAGAAATTTTCTTTTACTACCAGTGGCACAAAATGAACATTCAAACATGAAAGGGCAGGTGATTAACTCCTTGCCTCGAGTTACCTCAGCTGCTGAAGGCAGGGAGTGAGGGAGTGGCTTGGCAGCACCAAATGACACTGAGTGATTTTGCTAAGTTTAGTTGTTCCCTGCCTTGGGTTTAGTTTCTTTACGTGAGGTGGGAAGTTATTAACACATCTGTCTGCCAGCTATGCCATGCCCTGGGCTTGTGATTGCAGGTAGGAAACCATCTGCTGCTAGTGTTTGAAAGGGAAAAAACAGAGTTTGCTGACTGTTCATATAAAAATTGGAGTGGAAAAGGACATGTGGATGTTTTTCCCAGGACACTCTTAAGCAGCAAGGCTTCGCTTACACCCCAAGCTTTTGTAGGCACCTTCATTCTCTTGGCAGAGTGAGTCTGAGGTGTTAGTTGCCAAAGCAGTTCTTGATATCCAGACTCACCAGGTGAGACCTTGCCACTTCTGATTTCTGGAACTTCTGTTTTTCCTCTTATGAGGAAAAATTGAGTGAATTTTTAGTCTGGAAGAGAGCAGACTGGGGTGGGGAGGGGGAATCTCATCAAAGGGTGAATATCAGGAGCATGGGACCAGGTTTTTTTAGTGGCACCCAGTGGCAGGACAAGTGGGCAATGGACACAAACTTGAACATAAGTTTGATCTAAACATGATGAGACACTTCTTTATGTTGAGAATGGTGAAGCACTGGACCAGGCTGCCCAGAGAACTGGTGGGGTACCCTTCTCTGGAGGCTTTCAAAACCTACCTGGATGTGTGTGACCTTTAGGTGACCCTGACTTGGCAAGGGGATTGGTCTTGATGATCTTCTGAGGTCCCTTCCAACACCCATCATTCTGTGATGTTTTGCTAGTTGGTTTCAAGGAATCCTAGAATGGCTTAGGTTGGAAGGGACCTTAGACATCATCTACTCCAGCCTCCCTGCCATGGGTGGGGACACTTCTCAACTAAACTTGGTTGCTCAAAGCCTCATCCAACCTGGCCTTGGACACCTTCAGGGAAGGGGCATCCATGATGTCCCTGGGATTATATGCTAGAATCCCACCACCCTCATACTGAAGAATTCATCCTAAAAGAAGTTCTAAAGTTTCTCTCCCTCAGCTTAAAACCATTTCCCTTGTCCTGTTGCTAGACACTCTTATGACATAAAAGTCCCTCTATAGCCTTCCTGTAGGATCTTTTCAGGTATTGGCAGGCAACTCATAGATTCCCCTTGGAGTCTTCTCTAGGCTGAACAACCCCAGCTCCCTCAACCTATCCTCATAGCAGAAGTGCTACAGCCCTTGGATCATTTCATGGTCCTCATCTGCATTCTCTCAACAGTTCCATGTCCTTCTTACGATGGGAACATGAGAACTGGATGCAGTATTTGAGGTGAGGTCTCACAAGAGCTGAGTAAACATGCAGAACCATTTCTCCTGAGCTGTTGGCCTTCATCCCTTCTGGCTGGAAGCCTTCCCTTCCCTTTTGTACTGGAATCCATGGGAGCTGATGCCTTCAGTGGGAGTTGGCAGCTGGTTCTGTATGCCAGTGAGGAAGGAGATCTAATAAGCACTTGGGGGGTTGATCACCCCCACTCCCCTGACTTAAATAAAAAACCAAGATCAGCCATAAATTCTTGGGAACTAATCAAGTTTGCTATTTAAAGCCTCTCCATACTGATTCCCAGCTTTAAATAGCTGCTGGTTAATTGCATAGTTAGCAGCTTGAAGCTGCCAAATCATATAAATTAGTTAAGCCCTGCAGATACGGAGCACAGTGCAAAGCTCTCTGGGGAGTGTTGTAGCAGTCCAAGGATGTTCTTACATGGTCAGGTCCTTGAATCACAAGGACTGTTTGCATACAAACTTGGACTTGAGGGAACCTGAGTCTAGGAGAAGGTTTGTTTCTAAAGTTCCTCTGGAATACTTGATTCAGTGTGACCCTGGTGTGCAATTCTGCATCTCCAGAGCTATCTGAAGTACTGTGTGGGTAAGTTCAGTGTCTTTTCTCTTTGGTGATAACATCAGAAAGCATGTTAGGTCTGGCTGATGTTGCCCCCTAGAACTGCCACGAGGCCAAACATTTGAGTTTTGATTCTGTTTTGCTCTGGTAGAAATCCAGAAGCTTCTGAAGGATTTCAAAAAGCCTCCTGTTTTCAATCATAGAATCATTTGGGCCGGAAAAGACCTTAAAGATCATTGAGTCCAACCATTCTCTAACTCTGCCAGGGCTGATGCTAAACCATGACCCTCAGCACCACATCTGTGTTTCTTTTAGACACTTCCAGGGATGGGGATTCAACCACCACCCTGGGCAGCCTGTTCAATGCCTGACCATGCTTTCAGTGGTTTCTTTTAACACCCAACCTAAATCTCCCCTGGTGCAACTTGAGGCTGTTTCCTGTTGCCATAGCACTTGTTGCTTCAGGGAGTTGTAGAGAGCCAGGAGGTCTCCCCTCAGCCTCCTTTTCTCCAAACTAAACAAGCCCAGTTCCCTCAGCTGCTCCTCACCAGATCTGTTCTACAGACCCTTCACCAGCTTTGTTGTCCTTTTCTGGAAATGCTCCAGGCCCTCAATGTCCTTCTTGAAGTGAGCAGCCCACAACTGAATCCAGTGCTTGAGATGTGTCCTCACTAATGGTAAGCAGAGAGACACAGTATGTTCCCTGGTCCTGCTGGCCACATTATTGCTGATCCAGGCCAGGATGTTGTTGCCCACCTGAGCACCTGGTCGCTTTGTTGTTTTTCTTCGAATAGATAGTTGGTTTCCATTTGAAATTATCAGACCCATTTCTGTTGGCTTTTCCTCCTTCTCCTAGCTTTTATTCTTTTGAACTTCATGAGGTTCCCTCCACTCAAGTCTCTAAGTGTCCAGGTCAATAAGCTTGGATCAGTCCCAATTGCATTGTGTTTGTTGAAGGCTTTTCTCCTCTTTTCTTAAAAAAAAAGTGATACCTGTTGGTTTTGAGAGGTTGTTAAGATCCTTGTATCACTCCTTGTCTTATATTTATGAAATTCATGGATTGGAAAAAAATTCTGCCTTAGACAACAAGCCGATCTCTGGATTCCCACAACTTAATGGATTATCACAACTCACCCTGGAGCCTAACCTAATGTGAACATCTCTTTTGCCCTGTAGTTGACACTCCAGATCCCTACGTGGAGCTGTTCATCCCCTCTGCCCCTGACTGCAGGAAGAGAACCAAACATTTCAATAATGATGTGAATCCTGTCTGGAATGAGACCTTCGAGTTCATTTTGGACCCAAACCAGGAAAATGTTCTGGAGGTAAATCCTGTGGCTGAGTTGAATCTGTGGCAATGGAAGGTTAAAAGAACACTGGCTTGTTTCATACTATTCTTCACATCACCCATAAATTATGTTTTCTGTGCTTCTTAGACTGAGGGACATTTAATAGGTGTGGATAAAGTCAAGTCACAGCCCATTCGCTAGGAAACAGAAAGCAGAAGCATGGTTCTGCTGTTTCCTCTGTGCCTGGAGCCAAAGGGTGAATAGCCTGCAGCAATGGCCCTAACATGTGAAGTCTACACACCCAGGCTTGTGGAGTTTCCTTGTAAACTGAGCAGCTGGGACAGAGGCTAAAGCTAACGTGAATCCACACCTGGAGTACTGACCTGAGTTTTCAGCCCCTCACTCCAAGGACATCGAGGGGCTGTAGCAGGTGCAGAGAAGGGCATAAAAGCCTATTGAAGGGTTTGGAGAACAGGTCTGCTGAGGAGCAGCTGAAGAAACTGGGGTTGTTGGAGAAAATGAGGCTAAGGGGAGGCTCTCTACCAACTCCCTGAAAGGAGTCTGGAGCCGGGTGGAGATTGCTCTCTTCTCCCTAGTATTAAGTGATAGGACAAGAGGAAATGACCTCAAGTTGCACCAGAACTGGACCCAGGATTTCAGATGTGTCCTCTGTAGGGCAGAGTAGAGGGGGCAGTCTGAAGCACTGCACATTTTATGTGTGTAATTTGAAACTCTTACATCTACTAAGAAGGATGGTGACATCTACTGACAGAGAGGTGCTTGCACGAAAAGCCCCTTGGACATGATGCTTTTGTTACCATGCAATTGAATGCCTTGAAAGTGCCACCTACCCTTTCCATGAGCTTATTCTGTGGCAGAATAACATGTCTGTTGGCATTGGTCATTGACTGGGTTGGGTTAGACCTGGTTCCTTTTCCATATATTTTTTTTTTTCCTTTAGGCATAGGATGGGTGGGATAGAAAAGGGATTTATTGAAGTGGAATTGAGTGCCTGAGTTATCTTTTCTAGGTTACTTTGATGGATGCCAACTACGTCATGGATGAGACTCTTGGCACATCCACTTTTCCTATATCTTCTCTAAAACTGGGAGAGAAGAAGGAGGTCCACTTAACTTTCAATGATGTAAGTTGCAGTGGTCCTGGCTTTGGCTTTGTTGGTGGAACTTTGAACGTGGCAGAGGTGTCCCTGCGGAATGCAGGGTGGCTGGACGAGATGAATTTTGAGGGTCCCTTTCAGCCCAATGCAGTCTGTGGATCTGTGAATCTGTGTCCTGGGCTGCATCCCCTCAGAAGTCTTTGTTTGATAACACAAGTTGAGTATGAAGCTTACCCAGTGAACTGCAAAGCAAGTCTCAGATAGACTGTGGCTGGCAGGAGAAATAAAGGATCAAAAGAGTGTGATGACAATTAGATCCCTTCAGGCCAAGGGTGAGCAGCACCTTCGAAAGGCAATTGTCAGTGGAAGAAAGCCAAGAGATGGGATCTGGTAAATGGAAGTCAGGACCTGGGAACAATTTTTTCCTGTATTCAGTGCTAGTGTTGTAATTTGGAATCACACTGTGTGCTTCTAAAATTAAGTTCCATAGAAGAGAACTCAATTCATGTCTTCTCCCAGAGGTGTCCTCCTCTGTAAAATGGTGATTTAAAGAACAGTTCTGATTAATCGTAAGTTTGTGTTCCAGGTGGGTTTGTGGCTTTATCCCCTCTCTAAGTACTGTAACCGTAGTTTCAATATTTCTTGTTTAGGTGACAGAAATGACTCTGGAAATGTCTCTTGAAGTATGGTAAGTACCTCATATTAAAAGAAAAAGTTGGGAAATACATTTACCAGAAAAAGTTATTTGTTATTTTTTACTCTGTTAGAATCTTGTAAAACTACATCAGGTGGAGTACAAAAATCCTCTGGCTTAACACAGAAATATCAAGTACTGTAAAGATTTGGAAGTGGAGGATTAATTTCAGATGGTGTTTCTGCTTACACACCATCACTTGTACTGTAGATTTGCCCCTGCAGGAGCAAGTCTGTCATGTGCGATAGCTCATTTATTTATATTTCTCAGTTATCCATGGCACAGCAATGTGCCCTTGTGGCCAAGAAGGCAAATGGTCTCCTGGGGTGCATTAAGAAGAGTGTGGCAAACAAGTTGAGGAAGGTTCTCCTCCCCCTCTACTCTGCCCCAGTGAAGCCACAGCAGGAGTTTTGTGTCCAGTTCTGGGCTCCCCAGTTCAAGTGAAGCAGGGATATATAACAGAGTCCAACAGAGGCTATTAGGATGATGTAGGAACTGGAACATCTTCCTCACTGGGAAGAATTTCCTTCCTAATCTCCAGTCAAAAGCTGCCCTTCTCCAGCTTCAATCCATGACTCCTTGTCCTGTCACTTCAAGTCCTTGTAAGAAAGTCTCTTCCCAGCTCTCCTGTAGCCCCCTTTAGGTACTAGAATGCTGCTCTAAGGTCTCCCTGGAGCCTTCTCTTTTCCAGGCTCACCAACCCCAGCTCTTTCACCCTGTCCCCACAGGGGACATGCTCCAGCTTTCTGAACATCTTTGTGGCTTCATCTGGACCTGCTTCTGCAGCTTCATGTCCTTCTTGTGCTGGGGGCACCAGAACTGGACACAGTGCTCCAGATGAAGTCTCCCCAGAGCAGAGGGGCAGAATCTCTGTCCCGTTGCTCTCACTGCTTTGGATGCAGCCCAGCAGACAGCGAACATTCCTGGCTCAGAGTGAATTCATGATCAACTGACACCCCAATGTCCTTGTCCTCCAGACTGCTCTTGAGCCACTCCTCACTCAGCCTGGATCGATGAGTTCTACCTTCTGCTAACTTCTGTCTCTTTTGCCTCAGCTCCTCCACTGACCTGCGTTTCAGCATGGCTCTGTGCGATGAGGAGAAGAGGTTCCGGCAGCAGCGCAAAGATAACATCATGCACAGCATGAAATCCTTCCTGGGAGAGGAAGGCAGCAAGAGCCTGACCACCTCCCGTGATGTAAGTTTGGAGAGTATCAGATTTGGACTCCTGCATGTGTCTCCTAATGGAATGAGTGAGATATAGGAAGTAGAAGTGCTCTCTTAGGGAAGTGGTAGAGTTTGGAGTGAGGTGAGGGTCCTTTGTCTCTTCTCATTTGCAACAAGTGACAGGACAAATGAAAACAGATTCAAGCTGTGCCAAGTGAGGTTCATGTTGGATATTAGGAACAATTTCTTCTCAGAAAGGGTTCTCAGGCACCGGAACAGGCTGCCCAGGGAGGTAGTGGAGCCACCATCCCTAGAGGGATTTTAAATATACATGGATGTGGTGCTGAGGGATATGGTTCAGTGGTGGTAGCTTAACAGCAGTGGTGAGATTGTGAGCTCTAGGTGAGTAGTTGGACTTGATGAGCTCAAAAATCTCTTCCAACCTCAACAGTTCTATGTCTCTATGATCCAGTTTTCTGTGGGAGGCTTAGTTAAGCTGCTTGCCTCCGCTCTAGAGCTCTTCAATGAAGTTTCATCTCTAAAATAGCAGCTGCTTGCTTTGTATCAGGTGGAAGAGGAGTGCTGTTCTACAACTCTCTACCTCGTGGGATCCCCACCCTTCCCTCTACAGGAACCTGATTCTGGAGTGCCTGTGAACTCATTATACAGGAAATGCTTGCTGTCAGGTTGCTGGTGACTCCTCTCCACATTCTTTATTGATCCTCCTTGCAGCTTTCTCTGCATCCTGAAGACAGATCACATTTTCCTTTGTGCTCGTGCCACCAGGGCTGATGAGTAGGTCTATTCAGTAGTGGTGCTTTGGAAGGATTCTCACATACTTTCTCCAGGCTTGCACCTGCAAACCACCTTCTTTATCCTGTTGGGATTTGTTGGTTAATTAGGTGGTGTTTGTAAAGAGCTTTCAAAGCCTCACTCCGTGATTAAAGCTGTGATTAGTGATGTGGCTCTTCGGTTCAAAGCAGCTGCTCCATTATTGGGGTGTTGGCTTGACAAAACATCCCAAACTTTACCTTTGTTTTGTCTTTTTTTTTTTTTTTTTTT
>VWZE01024890.1:297609-358355 GCA_013396675.1 Eubucco bourcierii
TCCCAAAAAATTTTTTTTTTTTTTTTTTTTTTTTTTTTTAAATAGAAGTTTGGTTTTGGTTTTGTTTTTTTTTTTTAATGGTGATGGATTTGGTAAAGGTTCACATATTTTCATTGACTTACTGTACACCCTGATCATTAAATATACCTGGTTATAAAACAGACCAGTAAACAACCTTGGCCCTTTATCATGAAGCAATGATTTAGTTTTCTGTCTTAGTTATGAAGTCAGGAAAGCAGTGCCTCATTTCTTAGCAACGTGCTCTCAAATAAGTAGTAACAGAAATAAAAAGTCACAATGTCTGTTCTGACAATTTTTGTGGCTGCTTATAACACTAAATTTGTCTCATGGATCCTGAAATGATAGTAGATTTGGAATTGTTTTTGAAGGACTTTCTTCACATGAAAATATTTTGTATTCATATTAATTCTACTGCAAATAAATAGATGCTAGAAATAAGGATAGAATGATAGGTGTCACTGGGACTGGGCCCAGTGCTGTTTAACATCTTGTCAAGTGACATGGACAGTGGCACTGGCACATCCTCAAATTTGCTCATGACACCAAGCTGTGTGGCCTGGTTGACATGCTGGAAGGAAGGGATCCATACAGAAGGACTTGGATGGGCTTGAGCGGTGGGCCCAAGCCAACCTCATGAAGTTCATCAAGGCCAAATGGAAGGTCCTGCACATGGGTCAGGGCCATCCCAAGCTAAAATATAGGCTGGGCAAAGAGTGATTCAAGAGCAGTCTGGAGGATAAAGACTTAGGGGTGTCAGTTGATCACAAATTCACCATGAGCCAGCAATGGTTGCTGGCAGCCCAGAAGGCAGCTGTGTGCTGGTCTGAGTCCAAAGCAGTGGGAGCAGCAGGACAGGGAGCAAATTCTGCCCCTCTGCTCTGCTCTGCTGAGATCCCATCTGGAATGCTGCATCCAATTCTGGTCCCCCAGGATAACAGAGACATGGAACTGCTGGAATGGGTCTAGGGGAGGCCATGAAGATGATCAGAAGGCTGGAGAATTTCTCCAGTGGGGACAGGCTGAGGGAGATGGGGCTGTTCAGCCTGGACAAGAGAAGGTTCAAGGAGAGCTTAGAGGAGCCTTTCAGTATCTGAAGGGGACTACAGAAGAGCTGGGGAGGGACTTTTTACAAGGGCTTGTAGTGATAGGATGAGAGGGAATGGGTTGAAGCTTGAGTGGCACAGATTTGTACTGGAGATGAGGAAGAAATCCTTTCCAGTGAGGGTGATGAGACATTGGAACAGATTGCCCAGGGAGGTTGTGGGTGTCCCCTCCGTGGAGGTGTTGATGGCCAGGTTGGATAAGGTGTTGAGCAACCTGGTCTAGTGGAAGGTGTCCCTGTTCATGGCCTAGGATCTACATGATCTTTAAAGTCCTTTCCAAGCTAAACCATTCATGATACTGTACTGTTCAGCATTCCCCAGCTTACAGTGCCCTCTGCAGATACAAGCATCAATCTGCAGTCAAGTCAAATACATGCACTAGAAATGTTTTTAAGATCTAGAGCAAGAAAAAAAAAACTTTCAGGTGAAAAAAATCATGGCCATTTAGTAATACCCGGAGTGCTGGAGAAGTGCAAAGACACTTGGGAAAAATGACTCGTTTTTACCCTGAGTTTCACTTAGGGAACATTGGGGTTGAAAGGGAAGCATCAGCTTCTTCAGCCTCAGTTTGGGCTCACTTTAGAGATAGGAAGCTCTTTAATGCTCTACCATGATGATCTTGAAGGTCTTTTCCAAACAAAACAATTCCACGATTCTATGACTAACACCAGTGAGTGGCTTACATGTGATTCTTCCCACTGTTTCAGTTTCAGATCCAGATCCCTTTTTTCCCTTGCCTGTTAGTGGGTATGAAGTCATAAGCCATCATTTAGGTTGAAAGACAAGACTTGGTAGTCATGAGTGTAAGGGACAGAACCAGACATGGACAAGAATTACACAAAATCAGAGCCACGTCAAGATTTTAGAGGTATATGTCAATTAGCTTTGCAATAGGAACAGGGAAGGACTGAGGATTGGGAGGGAGCCTGAAGGAATAGGTTTGTCTCTTAATGTCCCATAAACACTTTCATAGAATCACAGAATGGTTTGGGTTGGAAAGGACCTTTAAATGCCAGCTAGTCCAACCCCCTGCAGTCAGCAGAGAAATATGCAAATAGAGCAGGTTACTCAGCATCCCACTTAGCCTGACCTGGTTCCAGGGATGGAGCATCTTACCATCCTCAGTGTGAACATTTTCTTCCTTCTTCCCTGCCTTCTTCCTTCCTCTTTTAGTTGAAACCATCACCCCTTGTTCTGTCACAACAGACCCTGATCAAAAGTGTGTCCCCAGCTTTCTGATTGGCCCCTTTTAAGGACTGGAACGCCACCATAAGGTCTCCCTGGAGCCTTCCCTTCTCCATCTGAACAACCCTCAACTTTGTACGCAGGCTGTTGGGGATGCGAGAGTAAAGGTGGAAGGGCCAGGGTCAAACTTGGGCATTTGTCCTCTTCAGTTTTGCCTCAAGTCCCCTTCACTGCTCCTTGGGACAGGACACTAGTTTACTTGACCTTCTGGAGTTCCTTGTGCCTCTGTTTTTTCTACTTATTGTCCACTTGTTAAGAGCAGAATTAAGGTTGCAGGAGCTGATAGTATTTTTAGCTGGGATGCTGCACATTCTAAATTCTGTGGAATCTTCAATACTAGGGGAATCCCTGGGAAGCCCATCAGAACATCAGTTCCTCACTCTCTGTTCCTGTTGTGTTTTCCTTTGTTCCATGCAGATCCTGATGAATTTGAGAGGATCTATGAACCTCTGGATGTGAAGAGCAAGAAGATTCATATAGTGGACAGCGGGCTGACATTTAACCTGCCATACCCACTTATCCTGAGACCTCAAAGAGGTGTGGATCTCATCATCTCTTTTGATTTTTCAGCAAGGCCAAGTGATTCCAGTCCTCCTTTCAAAGTAAGTAAGGCAGACCATTCATTTCCATGTGATCAGGAAGTGACGTTGGCTCGGTTGTACTCTTCCAGTCAGGTTGGTTGCACACTTGATGGTTTCAGAAGGCCTCAGTGCTGTTGTATTCATGACACTGGAGCAATTTGTCTCCATGTCAAGACGGAATGTTGCACTCTGCCTCAGTTCCTGTTTACATGACTCACAGAAGGCAGCTGACACAAAGCAGGCTGATGCGGTTGGTTTGAAGTCACAGCTCTGCTGTGGTGATGGCAGCTTTGCCTTCACACTGTGCTGCAGAGCTCCCTTTTGGCTCAGGATTAACCAATTCAGTCAGGCAGGTACCACCATTCTGCCGCTCCAGCTCTGCACATCTGGGTCTGGGGTGCGAGGGAAGGGGTTTCGGTCAGCAACTCCCAGGAGTGTGTCACACTCACTCTCCTCTTGCTAAGTACCCAGCCTTTTGGAAGGGCAGCTAACTTCAGTTCCATCGAGGAGAAGGAATTGAGGGTGTCAGTTGATGGAAAACTTACCACGAGCCAGCAATGGTGGCTGGCAGCCCAGAAGGTAGCTGTGTGCTGGGCTGCATCCAGAGCAGTGAGAGCAGCAGGACAGGGAGGGGATTCTGCCCCTCTGCTCTGTGGAGACCCCACCTGCAGCACTGCATCCAGTTCTGAGGCCCCCAGCATAAGAGGGATATGGAGCTGCTGGAATGGGTCCAGGGGAGGCCATGAGGATGATCAGAAGCAGGAGCACCTCCTCAATGGGGTCAGGCTGAGAGAGCTGGGACTCTGCAGCCTGGAGAAAAGAAGGATCCAGGGAGACCTTAGAATGGCCTTCCAAAACTTGAAGTGAGCTACAGTAGAGTTGGGGAGGGAAATTTTACAAGAGTTTGGAGTGATAAGAGGGAATGGATTGGAGCTGGAGGAGGGGAGATATAGACTGAAGGCTAGGAAGAAATTCTATATAGAGAGGATGGTGAGACGCTGAACAGGCTGCCCAGGAAGGTTGTGGATGCTGTATCCCTGAAGATGCTCAAGGCCAGGTTGGATAAGGCCTTGAGCAACCTGTGCAGTGCCACTGATTGTACTTGCACTACAGATACCAGTTTAAGAGCTGGCCTGGACCTGTGGTAGCACTTGAAGCTACATAGAGGGAAATCAGCCAGCAGTAGTCAATGACTCTGCTCATAGTTTATCATTTTACACCCACTATCATTTAATCTCTTGCGTATCCAAAACAGTTGCCCAAAGAAGGGCCCTATTTCATTCAAACCCAAGATTAAAGATGTTGACCTTCCCTCCCCTTCCTCTCACACACCCTCATTACATGCTTTTGAGTCATTATTTACCAATTACTGTGTTTACTGGGTTGTCACAAGGGAAAAAAAACAAAAGCCTTTTTTCTAAATTTCTTTCTTCTCTAAGCGTGCTTCCAGATGCCCTGCTGTGCTGTGCTGGGACTCCAAACACAGCACCACGTGGACTGGTGTTTATAAGCTCTCACTGGTTTCCATAGCACTTTGCTCAGTTTGCCACTGAAATTATGAATGTCTTCTTCTAGCTGTCAGCTCTGTTAATTCACTCAAAGATTTATGTGACAGAGCAGCTCTCTCCTTCCTGTGAATCATCACCACAGGTGGTGAAGCTCAGGCAGGCTCTATTAGGTGCTCAGATTGCCATACTGGGTCATCTGTTACAAGGTTCACTTGATCAGTCCTTCTGTAAAGAGGCAGGAGTTCAACTGGTTCAAGGAAGCAAATGTGGTGTGCAAACCATGTGTGGTGCAGCCAGAAGGGACCTGAAGCTGGTGGGTAGAGTTGGAATGAGTGGGGCCTACAGTCATCCAGCCAGATTAGAGATGCAGCAGGGTTGAGGTGGGGGGTGGGGGGTGAAAAGCTGGACATGTGCCAGCACCAAGCACTGCCAGTCCAGCTGTGTGGGCAGCAGGTGGAGGGAGAGGATTCTGCCCTCTGCTCTACTGTGACCCCACCGGCAGTGCTGGAGCCAGTGCTGGAGTCCTCAGCACAGCAGAGACATGGACCTGTTGGAGTGAGGCCAGAGGAGGCCACAGAAATGATGGGAGGGGTGGAAGCCCTCTGCTGTGAGGCCAGGATGAGAGAGCTGGGGTTCAGCCTGAAGAAGAGGAGGCTTCAGGGAGACCTGGTGGCCTTGCAATACTTAAAGGGGCCAATCAGAAAACTGGGGACAGGCTTTTCATCAGGGCATATTGTGATAGGACAAGGGGTTTGAACTAAAAGAAAGAGATTAAGACTGGAGAGAAGAAATTTTTAACACAGAGGGTGGTGAGAACCTGGCCCAGGTTGCTGGGAGAGGTGGTAGATGCACCATTCATGGAACTGTTTCAGGTCAGGTTGTTTGGGGCTCTGAGCAACCCACTCTTATTTGTAGATATCCCTGCTGACTGCAGAGGGATTAGACTTTGATGACCCTGAAAGGTTCCTTCTGACCTGAACCATTCTGTGATTCTACCCACTTTGCCCTGTGTCTGTATCCGAGCTCTCTCCCAGGAGTGGTTGTTTTACATACACTCAGTCTTTGTTATCTTTTCAGGAGATTTTGCTTGCTGAGAAATGGGCCAAGATGAACAAGCTTCCATTCCCCAAAATAGACCCAAATGTGTTTGATCGAGAGGGCATGAAGGAATGCTACGTTTTCAAGCCAAAGGACACCTCTTCAGAGAAAGACTGTCCAACTATAATCCATTTTGTTTTGGCCAACATCAACTTCCGGAAGTACAAAGCTCCAGGTGAGCATGCATCTTCTGATGCTGAATCTGGCTGTTCCTCTGAGGCTTTGTCAGAGCCTGGCGATGTCGTGCTGGAAATGTTTTCTCTCAAAAATAACTTCTAAGTCTATCTGTAGTAGTTGGAGATCTCAAAAGAAGAGTTAAAAAAACGATGTGAGGTCTTCAGACCCAACATTTCAGTTATCTTTGTGTTTGTTCTGTGTGTGTAGGTGTTCCAAGAGAAACTCAGGAAGAGAAGGATTTTGCAGACTTTGACATTTTTGATGATCCAAATACACCCTTCTCTACCTTCAACTTCCAGTATCCCAATGAGGCTTTCAAGAGGCTCCATGATCTGATGGAATTCAACACCCTCAATAACATAGACGTATGTATGATGGTGTGGAAGGGCCCTCAAGGGTCCAGATCATTAAACAGAAAAGCAGGTGATGTAAGCCCTAAAACTGCCATACCAGAGCTGCAGGGGTTCGCCTCAGTGTTTCCTGAGTGTTAGGATATCCAAAGTGCTTCCTACATCTCCTTGTGCCCCTTTTGCTTCTCAGATTTGAGGCTGGATCAGTGGTAAAAAACCCAATTTTAGTGAGGGCTGCAGTATACCTCAGCTATGTTCTTCATGAGCTTGTGTGGAAGCATGCACAAACTGGTGTGGTCAGTCTGTTTCCTTCTGACGTGGGAAGGAGGGAAGAGTTCAGGCACTGTAGGAAACAGGGGTTCACCAAAAAGAGATGGATGAGATGCACAGATTGAGATGAAGAGCATTTGGTCTTTTCACTTGACCTCTTTTTCTGAAGCACTTGAAGTATCAGTGTTGTAGGAAGTGTTACCATCTACAATCTTCTGCCAGTAGTAAACCACTAAGGAAAGCTGAAAAGATGTTTTCCAGTGAAGAAAATAATCATCATTTCTGGGGCTGAGAGGATTGATGTAACATTGTGGCCATCTTCCAGATGGAACCACTGCTGGTGTGTGATATGTGTGTACTTTTCAGAGTGTTTGAACCTGGCCCCATTAGGATCTGTTCCAGTTCACACTATTTTTTGGTTCGTGTGTTGGTTTGGCTATTTTGCCATGCAAAGTCTTGCAAGGTACCTGAGCAAACCTGGAGAAGAGAAGGCTCCAGGGAGACCTAATAGTGGCCTTGTAGTACCTGAAGGGGTCCTACAAGAAGGCTGCGGAGGCACTGCTTTCAAAGCCCTGCAGTGACAGGACAAGGGGCAATGGTTTGAAATTAGAGCAGGTTTAGATTGGATGTTAGGGACAAGTCCTGTACCATGAATGCGGTGGAACACTAGAACAGGTTGCTCAGGGAGGCAATTGAGACCCCACTCCTGGAGATATTGTAGGTGAGATTTGACATGGCTCTGAGCAACCTGATGTAGTGGAGGATGTCCCTACTGACTGCAGGAGGGTTGGACTAGATGATCTTTAGGAGGAAGTTCTTCACAGAGAGAGTGATTTGCCATTGGAATGGGCTGTCCAGGGAGGTGGTGGAGTCACCGTCCCTGGAGCTGTTCAAGAAAAGACTGGATGAGGCACGTAGTGCCATGATCTAGTTGATTGGCTAGGGCTGGGTGAGAGGTTGGACTGGATGATCTTGGAGGTCTCTGGTTGATGGTATGATTCTGTGATCTCTGGAGATGCCTTCCAACCCAAACCGTTCTTTGATCTGGTTCTCTGTTGGTTATTTCTCCGAATGACAGCTTGTTATTGCCCATTTCCCAGGTGATCAAGCAAGCTATGACAGAGAGCATTGAATACAGGAAGCAGAACCCATCTCGTTGCTCCGTGTCCCTCAGCAGTGTGGAAGCACGGAGAATCTTTAACAAGAACAACCTGAACAACAACCACACGTAGAGGATGTGCCAGAAGCCCTGCTCCTTCAAGAAACTGGTTTTGTCTTTTTAACTGGATTAAGAAAAGACATTATCAGAGCATTGCTGCTGCTGGGCAGGGCTGTGCACAACTCCTGCAAACATCTGCTTGTGAGTTCTCCAAATGTCAGTATAATTTTATACTCAGTTTTTCAGCAAAAACCATGGAAACATTTCAGCATACCAAGAACTTGACTTTAAATACTCTGGAATGAGCTGGATTTGATGATGGTCCTTGGTTCGGTGTCCAGTTTTTTACTGCTTACAAAAGGACACATCCTGGGTTCTCAGAGTGGGGCCATTGTCTATTTTGTGGTTGATGGAAACTGAGAATGTCTTGGAACATGAAATGGAATGAGAACCAGAGGAGAAACAAATCTAGAAACAAAGGTAATGCAGAGGAGATCTGATCAATACTTTGCAAGAGCTAAGTGGTATGTGGGGCAAAAGAATAGGGCCAGACTCTTTGTCAGTGCTGCCCAGTGACAGGACAAGGGGCAACAGGCACAAATTGAAACCCAGGAGGTTCCAGCTGAACAGGAGGAGAAACTTCTTTGCTGTGAGGATGCTGGAGCCCTGGAGCAGGCTGACCAGAGAGGCTGTGGAGTCTCTTCTGGAGAGATTCCAAACTTACCTGGACATTGTGATCCTGGGCAAGCTGCTGTGGGTGTCCCTGCTTTAGCAAGATGGATTTGCACTGCATGATCTTCAGAGATCCCTTCTAACCCCCATCATGTTGGGATTCTGTGTGTACCTGGGCTTGGGACCAGACTCTGTATCCATGAGAATCTTTCTTCTGACTGTGGTCTGAAAAGCCCAAGTTGGTGACCACTACTAGGCTCCAGCAGATCCCCCTGAATAAAGTCATCTGGCTGCCTGCCAGCTCTATCAGGGTTTATTTCTTACCCTTGAAGGGATTTTGCTTGCTATCATTGGCTGTCTTGACCTGGCCAAAACTCCACCATCTACCTGTGTTTCAAATTCCGCATTTCTCACATGTGTGTCTTAAAAAAGTCAGCAGATGGGGATTGGAGAAAAGGGCTTTATGTATCTTTGAGAGAAAGGTCCACAGCTGATTATTAATGCTGGTAGAGCTTTGGTAACTGATGCTAAGGAGGACCTGCCCCTGAATCTTATGATTTCAAGTATTGTCACACAAAGTCATGTCCACTACAAGAACGTGTGCATCCACTCAGAAGAAAATCCAACCCCTTGGAACTTCTTTCTCTTGATCCACAAAATCACATTAGATTCATGGAAGAGTTTGAGTTGGAAGGAACCTTAGAGATCATCTAGTTCCAATCCCCTGCCGTGGGCAGGGACACATCCCACAAGATCAAGTTGCTCAAGGCCTTATCCAGCCTGGTCTTAAACACTATCAGGGATGAGGCATCCACAGCTTCCCTGAGCAACCTGTCCCAGTGTCTCACCACCCTCATTCTAAATAATTTCTTCAAATTTCTTAGGAAACCTCTTGCTAAGGTTTCCTAATTAACAGTAATTGAAGGAAGAACTTCATTCCTTATTGCTGACCAAGACAGAAGAATTGGAGGTGAGTTTTATTTTATCTGATCATAACATTTCTGCAAGAGAACCATGGCAATGCTTACTGGGGACAGCAAAATATGTTGCTGGGTGAAGAATGTGCTGTAGTTCTTGTGTCATACCTCCAAAACCTTCCAACCATCTTTGAAATCATCTCTTCAGCAAGTGTGTGAATGGGAAGAGCAGAAGGAGCTTATGGGGTCCCTGCTGGCTGTGCACCATGCACAAGATCCAGCTACCGCTGGCTTTTGTGGGTGCCTCCACAACACTCTTCAAGTGGAATTTCTGTCTCAGTATTCTCTTGATGGTAATAAGGTTTGGATTTCTCCCTCTGTCTCTCACATTCATAGAATGGTTTGGGTTGGGAGAGACCTTAAAAATCATCCAGCTCCAAGCCCCTGCCATGGGCAGGGATGTCTTCAACGAGACCAGGCTGGCCTCATCCAGCCTGACCTTGAACACCTCCAGGGAGGGGGCATCCACAGCCTCCCTGGGCAACCTGTTCCAGTGTCTCACCACCCTCACTGTGAAGAACTTCTTCCTAACTTCCAGTCTGAATCTGGCTTCTCCAGCTTCAGTCATATCCCTCTCACCCTATCCATCCAAGCCCTTGTAAAAAGTCTCTCCCTATGTGTCTTATAGCCTGCTTCAGGTACTGGAATTCTGCTCTATGATCTCTCTGGAGTCTTCTCCAGGCTGACCAGCCCCAACTCTGTCAGTCTGTCCCCATAGGGGAGGTTCTTCAGCCCTCTGATAATCTTCATGGCCTCTCTGGGACCCACTCCAGCAGTTCCATGTCATCCTTGTGCTGGGGGTGTTAGGTCAATGGTTGGACTTGATGATCTTGGAGTCTTTTCCAACCAAAACAATTCTGTGTTCTAAGACGGAAAATAAAAGAAACTTAACCTACTGCTGCATCACTGAAACTTTTTTCATTAAGGTCTGGAGTACAGAAAGAAACTGGTACTGATGTTTTATTGTAAAATTCTCTTTTTCACATTTTTTTTCACCTCCTTTTGTTAATGATGATATTTGTGGTTTGTATTTTCCAGTATCTACCTGCTCTGCTGTACAGAAATATTTTCTCCTCCTTTATACAGTTTGTATTCTCACAGTGTTACTAGACAATAAAACGTAACTCTCTTTGGCACTTCTTTCTGATCATTGATGTGATGTTTTCTCTTTCATCTGAGACAACTCAGTGATGTGAGGCCTGGAGGGACAGCTTATGAGCAAAAAATTCAAAGTTTTGCTTATGATTCTGTATTTTTAGCATAGATACTAAAACAATAACATTTTTGAGCTGTTCAGTGTGCATTCAGAAGAGTGTGGACAGCAGTTTGAGGGAAGTTCTCCTCACCCTCTACTGTGACCCAGTGAGACCACATCTGGAGTGGTCTAGCCAGCTCTGGGGTCTCCAGTTCAAAAGAGACAGGCAGCTACTGGAGAGAGAGTCCAGTGGAGGCTATGGAGATGCTGAGTGGCCTGGAGCACCTCTGTGAAGAGGAAAGGTTGAGAGACCTGGGGCGGTTAAGCCTAGAGAAAAGCAGTCTGAGAGGGGATCTGATCAGTGCTCAGCAAGAGCTAAAGGGTGGAGGGCAAGAGGATGAGGCCAGACTCTTGTTAGTGGTGCCCAGTGACAGGACAAGGGGCAACAGGCACAAACTGGAACCCAGGAAGTTCCATTTGAACAAGGGGAGAAATTCATTTGCTGTGAGGGTGCTGGAGCCCTGGAGCAGGCTGCCCAGAGAGGTTGCAGAGTCTCCTCCTCTGGAAAGATTCCACCCCCCCCGGCCATTATGATCCTGGGCAAGCTACTGTGGGTGCCCCTGCTTTACCAGAGGGGTTGGACTAGATGACCCCCAGAGGTCCCTTTCAACCTCCTATTGCTCTATGATTCTGTGAACTTCTTAGGAAAAAAAAAAAAAAAAGTGCATGTTCTTGGTTTCATAACAGTTGTCAGAAGTGGAAGATGGGGTTTTTTCCTGCATTATTATTCTACTTAGAAGCTAGTTTTTAATATAATGTGTGACTGAGACTGTAAATTCTCATATATTCCTCTCAGGCTGCTCTTTTCCAGGCTAAACAGCTCATGCCTCTCAGCCTCTCCTCATCATAGAGCTGATCCAGGCCCCTCAGCCTCCACTGGACTTCCTCCATTATTTCCCTATCCCTCTTGAACTGGAGAGCCAAGGAGTGGACCAAATACTCCAGATGCAACCTCACCAGGGAAGCGTAGAGTGGTAGGAGAACGTCCCTCAACCTTCTGGTCACACTCTTCTGAGCGCATCCCAAGAGTCCTTTGACCTTCTTGACCATGAGGGCACATTGCTGGCTCATGGGGAGCTTGTCCACCAGGATACTCAGGTCTTTCTCTGTAGGTCTTTTGTTGTTAGTTCTCCTTTAATCCCTATTTCATCTGGTTTATGGCTGCAGTATTTTTTCCAAGCAAAGATATCATATCTAGAGGGCAGCGAAAGATGGTTTGGAGAGTGAATTATTTCAGGTGCCAGAAATTATTTTAGATGATGCCTGCAGGGTATGGAAGTGCCACAGTGCCAACCCAGAGTGACTGCAGGAAGCCCAGCCTTGCGTGTCAGCACAGTTCCTGAAGAGCAGGACTGTGTGTCTGGGGAGCCCTGGCACCAAACCTAGCCCTCGGCTTGCATTTCTTTGCTGTAGGACCTTTAGGCAGTCTTCAACAGCCACGATCAGGATCTGAAATCTCTGCTTTCCTTTTTGTTTTAGCAGTGGAAACAGATGCTTAGAATAAAATCCTGTTGAAAGCAGGAGAGTGCTTACCTCAGGAATGTTTGCATCAGCCAGGAGAAAACTCATTTTGGCAGGGAAACGGGGCCTCTGCATCCGCGCTCACTGACCAACCCAGCCTATCTTGTCTGTGGGATGGAAGTGGAGGAGTGGGTGGCCACAGGCTGTTGTGTTCTCTTTAACACAGCTCAGATCACCCACAGGTCTCTGCCTTCCAGCCACAGTAGGCTTGGTTTTGCTGAGTTCTTCAGCTGCTCTGCACACATAATGGGCCAGGAGCTCAGGAATGCTGGGGAGAGAGTTGTGCAACTAGGAGCCTTTACATAAGCCGTGCTGGCTCCCGTGCTCACTCAAAGCAAAAGCATGCAGACTTTCCTGAATCTGGAAATTGACCCATCATCACTCTTGCTGCTTCTGCACTTCCCATGCCGCATAGCTTTTTGTGTTCATGTGACTCACCCCATTCAGCTGCATACCCTGGGCCTTCTCACGCTAGGTAGAAAGTAGACTGTCCCAGTTCACCAGCAAGGAATTCCCCATGACGACAACCACAACACAGTATTTTGCATGCAAAGAACAAGTGGTGTGGCAATGAAGTCGATCGAGTGACTGACCAAAAAATGCAATATTTAGTACAATAGGAACAGGAACTCCTTAAGTGGCCATTACTTGGTCCGTGCAAACTTGGCTCAAGCACAAATTAGGAACCAAAGGCCAAGGCAAAAGAACTTCTCTTTATGTTTTGTCAGAAGATGTAGGGAGTAGAAGGAAAGTCCTGAAGCAGGCAGCATGAGCTAGGAGACCCCAGCATTGGAGAAGAGACCTGAGCAACTGGAGATGCCACAGATGCAGCCCAGGCTGAGAAATAGCTTGAGGCAAATGGGGAAAAGGGAAACTCAGGTGCAAGGGCTGGGTGGGAGGGATTAGAGAATCACACACTGGTTTCAGTCAGAAGGAACTTTTCAAAGTCATCC
The DNA here is from genome assembly GCA_013396675.1 of Eubucco bourcierii. NCBI lineage: Eukaryota > Metazoa > Chordata > Aves > Piciformes > Ramphastidae > Eubucco > Eubucco bourcierii. The sequence goes on from VWZE01024890.1 coordinate 310,500, forward strand.
AGTCCAACCTTCCTGCAGTCAGCAGGGACACCTGCAACTAGAACAGGTTGCTCAGAGCCCCAAACAACCTGACCTGGAATGGTTGCAGGGATGGGCCTTCTATCACCTCTCTGGGCAAGCTGGGCCAGGTTCTCACCACCCTCTGTGTCAAAAATGTCTCCCTTCTCTCCAGTCTAAATCTCTCTCAGTTTCAAACCATTACCCCTTGTCCTGTCACAACAGGCCCTGCTCAAAAGTCTGTCCCCAGTTCTCTGATTTGTCCTTTCTAGCACTGCAAGGCCACCATAAGGTCTCTTTGGAGCCTTCTCTTCTCCAGACTGAACCACCACAACTCTCTCAACCTTTCTCTATAGGATGTCTGATACCCTCTGTCATGGGCTAAAGCAGGACAGATTGCTCTTCCAAAAGGGGCAGAAGAAAACCACTCACACACAGGGTTGGAGATTTGGAAAGATTAAAGGGAAAGGCAAGTCATATACTACAATGCTACAGTGATACAGCATAGCAAAGCATATAAAATGCAAAGAAATCTGTAGTCTGGGCTTAACTCAGAAGCTTATTAAGCCAAAGCTTCACACAAAGTTCCCTTTACACCAGGACAACAACACTCAGGCTTCCATGCCCCCATCCCACCTGCTTCATTTGGGACGCAGCACAAAGTTCAACTTGGCAACTCCAGGCCTCAACCAAGCTGCTCCAGGCCTAACTGGCAGCATCAACAGGGCCGAGCAGGCCTCTCGCTCCTCCACAGGAGACAGCAGCCTGGGCATCCTTCCTGGGAGGAAAGGGAAAAGGGAAGAAAATGGCTTTGGAGACAAATTTATAGGGATGCACATGAAATACAAAGATAATACTTTGCAGTACACCTCTTGGACCTCTCTGGCTTCTGGAGGTCTTTAACTCATTGGTGTTCTCAAAGGCACCTAGCCTCAAGTGGCCACCCCCTCAGAGGGGAACCATCCTGACTGTGCTTCGAGACTGCCTGCAGCTTCCTTTGCACCTGTAATCATGAGCCTTGTTTATGAGGTTTTCCTAAGACCCTGCCAGCTTTGGGAACTGAACCCAGCTTTATGCTCAAAAACTATTTTGCCTTTAATCGGAGCAATGCTCTTCCATTGCACCTTCCTGGAAGCTTGTGGCCAAGCTGGAAGGAGAAACTTGAGTGTTTTGGGATGGGTTTGGCCTCTGTGTTTCTCCCTAATTCTCAGCCAGATGTATTTTTATAGGCAAGTCAAAAGTGAACATGGAAAAAGAAGCAACTTCATTCTTTCCCAGGGGTGAAACTAGAACATCTACCATCACAGAACAAGCTACACAGGTGAAGTTGGACAATTTCTTCCTTACCATTTTCTGATATGTCCTCTTACCTGCTTCTTGGTCAGCTTCTGGGTGTGGATGGGGATGGATGGATGGAGCCAACAGTTGCTGTAACAAGAGATGGAAAACTGCCTCTTCTGTGAGGTTGGCCATTAAATGCTTAAGATGAGAAATTTCTTGTAGGAGGCATCCAGCTGGTGCTAACCATGTGCTAGAGGTTTTGTTGCCAACATGATGTTTAGGGTGTGTTCTGGAAAATATGAAACAGCATTAACACACTGACATGAAACAAGATTGAAGCGAGGATTTTGCCTGTGTGTTTGGGAAGCAGAAAATAATGGTTTGCAGCTGTGGGTTTCATACAAACTCTTCCTTCTGGTTCCAGTTTGCTAAACCCCAGGGATCTGCCACAGGCTCTTTCTGATTTAAGGTCAAACACTGTAACAAGTCTGTGAGAGCTGTCAAAAGGAACAGATACAGCCTCAGCCAGACAGTATTTGCATGCTGGCAGTTGCAGCTGTGGAAGTCCATCTGTGTATCCGTGGCCCTGGGGCAGGATGCTGTGGACAATGTCTGCAGAGGATCCCGTGAATGCTGCAGCAGGATGAGTGAGCGCTGAGGCTCACTCAGTGGGTGAAAGGCCAGTCAGTGCTGTGGTGGGACACATGCCATGGCCTGCCTCCGGACCTGGTTTTTGCCATCCCACTGCAGGGCTCGAAGCTGACAATTAAGCTTGCTTGTAATCAAAGACCCAGCAGCCTCTGCAGTGCTTACCATGTTGACATTTGCCTAACAGAGTCTTCTTTGGAGAGATTCCAAAGCTGCCCAGACATCGTGACCCTGGGCAATTTGCTCTGGGTGACCCTGCTTTAGCAGGGGGTTTGGACTGGCAGAGCTCCAGAGGCTCCTTCTAACCCTCACCATGCTAGAATTCTGTGAAAAGACCAATTAAGTGTTGCCTCTAGGAACCTCTTCCTGTTTAGAAATGGTGCTTGTCTGACCTTGGGGAGGTTCAAAGTCTAATAATGCTGATTAACTGTCATTTACTGTTCCTCCCTCAGCTTCAAACCTCTTTTAACATCTTGTTTATAGCCACATTTGCTCCCACCTCCCAGATTTTAGGTGGAGAAATTTTTCTTTCAAGCTGGTTTAGAGGTGGTTTCAATAGCCTAACAAAATGTAGACTGCTTCCTGTTACTGCATTGCCTTTGTCTTCTTTCTCTTTTTTTTTTTTTCTTTTCCAGGCAGCACGGGACAAGGGTGTGCCAGCAAATAAGTAAGGTAATTGCTTGGCATTGCAATCTTTCCTGTGTCTGTATGGATGGGGCACCTCCTTTTCTACTTTTGTTTTTATTTCCTTTTTGAGCCCAAACCTTTTTTCCCTTCATCTGACATGCTGTGTCAAGCAAGTAAGAAATGCCCCCAGGAGCTGGTGCTCTGGAGCAGGCTGCCCAGAGAGGTTGTGGTGTCTTCTCTTCTGGAGAGATTCCAAACCCATATGGACATTATGATCCTGGGCAAGCTGCTGTGGATGACCCTGCTTTAGCAGGGGGGTTGGACTGTATGATCTCCAGAGGTCCCTTACAACCTCTACTATGCTGGGATTCTGGAATTCTTCATTCATACAGGACTACTGAATAACTGTCACAGATTTTCCCAGTATTGTTTCAAGTTTCCAGTTCAGAACTAAACAAACTCTTAGTTCCTTGATGCTATTTACCTGTGTAGATGAGGCTGTGATTAATTCACAGGTCATTTGGGAAGTTACCTACTTTATTTTCTCTTCCTGACAATGGATTACAAATTCTTGAGGCTGGGAGGCACCAAAAATATTGTATCAAAATGTCACCTATCTTCATCTAGATTTCTGATTCAGGACAGTCACACCAGGCTCTGTATTTCTACCTACAACAATCTCTCTACAACTAACGTCTACATTTACTGTGAAATTTACCAAATAAGTCCATAATGAGAGTTGTTTCAGAAGTGCCCAAAACCTGCTAGATACATCTTCAAAGGTCATGAATTTTGGAAGGCTGTGAAATGTTAACAATTACTTTAACAGCTCCTTCTTTTAAAATTAATACAGGATATTTTGCTTTTATGTAACACACAAACACACACACACACACACGCACACACACACACACAAACACACAAAAGTCCAGAGAAAGTTTAGGGTTTTTTTCAATGCAAATTGGTTAATATTAATTCTATTTCTTGAAAGTCTGATGTTGTTATGGAGATGTGGATGGAAGAAAGACAGACAGCAGCTGTCTGTAAGGAGGGAAGGGACCCCCAGGATGCTTCCAGTGATGTGGACAGGAGGGTCCTTTTCAACAGGTGATAAGAACATGACTGATGTCCTCTTCAGAGGCTTTTGTTTCTCAGTTGCTTTTACTATATGGAGAGGAAAGGCCACAAGAAGTGAACCCCCAGGATCACTGCACTTCTTGCATTCTGTTGTTCCACTCTTTTACTCTGGTCTATTTCTATTTTGCTCTTCTCCGCTTTGCCTCTTCCACCCTTTCTCTGGACTGTGTCTGTGCTGCCTTCCTTGCCTGAAAAAGTGAAAGTGCTGCTGGCAGAATTTAAACTAACTGCAAAGCAAAACAGAGACTCATTTCTCAGTTTTCAGCTTGGGGGACATGTTTTAATGGCCATGGGGAACAGATGTGATGATCTGAGAGGTATCTTCCAACTAAAACAGTTCTATGAATCTGTGATTCCACCCAAAATAGAATGTTGCCTTCTGACAAATGACTAACAGGCTCTTTAAAATCTGCTGTAGAGCCTGACCATAAAATCTTTGTCATGCAACCTCCCACCCTAAAGTGATCCACTTCATACTGAAGAAAGGGACTTGTCTGTTTGGGCTAAAAGAAGAGTTTGTCACATGAGCGGAGGAAGCACATTTATGGCAGCAGCAATCATTCAGTCTGTACTTCCAGGGGACAGTCTGAAACAATGGACATTTCCAAAAGCTCCTGTGCCTTCATTTAGAAGGTTGTGACTCTCCTAGTGTTGAAGCAGCATATGACTCTTGATAGCGCAATATTCTGGCACTGCTCACAATTCATCTAGAATTAAACCTTCTACAGCCATTTCCTTTCTTCTGTGACAAAATCAGGTCCTTTGTTTTGCCTCTCCTGTTTCTTTTTAATCTGTCAGTGTCTGAAGGACCTGGACTTCCTCCACTCCAACATCATTCACCAGGACATCAAGAGCTCTAACACCCTCCTCAGCATGGACGGGGCTGTCAGACTGGGTAGGTGTTGGTCAGGCAGCTTCTACCTAGGGTGTGAGGCTGCTTTTGCCTGACTGCCAGTTACCCAAAAGTGGTGCCTGTGTTCATGCACTGACCTCTGGTGCAAGCTGAGAGCATGGTTCCAGCATTCAGAGAAGGATAGAAAGGAAAAAGTGTCCAGAGAAGCTCTGTTTCAGGTGAGTTCCTTCCAGAGAGATGGAGTTACAGTCTAAAACTTCAAGTGAAGAAAAACTTCTGCATGCTGATTCAATATTTCCTTGGATTCAGCATTGAGGAACTAGTGCATGGCCACATCCAGACAGATTCAAGCCCAAGTTCTCAGACCAAGATGTAGTGGGCCTTTCTTTAGCTTCAGTTCATCTTTCTGGCTGGCTTTAACAAGACTTGTTTTTCTTCTCAGCTGATTTTGACCTCTATGCTCAACTCACCTCTGCGCACAGCAAAAGGAGGATGTGTGTTGGGATGCCACACTGGATGGCACCTGAGGTGCTCAAACAAGCACCATATAGTCCCAAAGTGGACATTTGGTCCCTTGAGATCACTGCAATCAAGACGGCAGAAGGAGACCCACTTTACATGCATGAGCATTACAGCAAGGTAAAGTGCAAATGAACATAGCCCACTGTCTCCCTTATCTGCCCTATGTTTTGTCTCCCATGAGACAAAATCCTAGTCACAGCAGGTGAAACTACTTCCAACAAGGCCTGCTTCTATAAATGACAGTGGAGCACACCAGTATAACCAGTAGACAGCTTTGGTTACGCTAAGAGAACCTCAGAGGAGAAGCGACATACAGCCAGTGCAGAAATGTGCCAGGCTTGACATTTCTTCTGTGGATCTGAACTCTTCTTTGAGCTGTGTCTCAAGAGTTTTCCAGTGGCAGGTTTCTCCAACTGGGGAATTTTCAGGAGAAGCCTTTCAGCTATATCTGTAGGCAAAGGAGTATTTTCAAACTCTCAGCAGTGCCCATGGCTTACTCCTTACCCCAGGGATGAGATTAGATTACTTATTGTTCCGATCAGACCTGGTTACCATTTGTATCCATATGACAGCACAACACTGGACTACCTTTGTTTTATGAAAGTCAAATCTCTTTTTGCCAATGTAGTTCATAGTCACTATGTCAGCCAAAGCAATCATCTGTCAAGGCAAGGTCATTTTGATGTTGAAATAGCTGTCGCTGCATCAGGAGGGTTCTTTGTTGGTCTAGAAACATGACCTCTAACTCTCTGTCAGGGAAGAAACTGCTACTGGAGACTGGACCTTAAAAGAAAGAGGTCTGTGTGAGCATTTGTGGACATGAAAGAAACAGACCAAGTTTTGTGTTTCCTTTTTATCTAGATGAGAAACCTGATAGCCACCAATGGGACCCCAGAGCTGCAGAACCCTGAGTAACTGTCATCTGAGCTGCAGAACTTCCTTAACTGCTGCCTGGAGGTGGAGAGAAGATGGTCTGCCAAAGACCTTCTGGAGGTAAAATGCAAAGGGCTGCATGGGAAACAGCCGTGCTACGGAATCATTTTCTCATTAGCTAAACTTGAAGGCATCTACAGACCCTGCTCATATTAGTCTCCAGACTTGGTGCTTCTCAGATGAAGAATAAGTAGAATCAGAGAATGCTTGCGGTGAGAAGGATCTTTAAAGGTCATCCTAGTTGAGTATTTGGCCTGCTCGCCTTTTTGATGAGCTAAACCAGCCTCCTCCTCCTCATGACAGTCACCATGTCACAGTGGCAAAGGTCAAACTGCAGCATGCAAAACTCATGCCTGTCTGATGCTGGCCCTGCTTGGTGATGTGCTGCTCTCATCCTTACAAAGCAGGTTTCAGTTTCTGTTCTCCCCAGCTATTTGCGAGGAGCAGCCAATTGCCATTGTCTTTTGGGGTCGGCTTGAGGCATGGGAAGGCTCCCACAGCAGAGTGGACAAAGTGATGGTAGGAGGGTTCATGCATGTGTCCCAGCTGAGCAGGAGCACTGGTGGCAGACACCAAGAGTACAGAACACTTGCTGAGCTCAAAGCAAGATGGAGGGCTGTGAGTGGACTTTACTCCTTCGTTTTCGGCTCCAAAGCTAGTTTTAGTGCTTTAACAGGTGTAAATACTGAGCAAATCCCATGGCCCTGAGAAGACAGCAATGTTTTTCTTGCTAGAGCGTGGAGTTCTCGCGGAGCAATTGCGGCCTCCTGTGGTCATCTGGTAAAGCTTCAGGTTTGTCCCCTGTGTAAATCAGGGAGCGTCCCAACACTGGCTGCAGCAGGAATAACTGTCCTATACAAGGCCTTTATTTAAGTGGGAAGCACAAGATTACCCTTAGAGAGAACAATTTTGCTTCTTTTCTAGAATTTCTCTCATTTTGAGGCTAATGTTCTACGCTGAAGTGGGATTTTTGTTTGGTTTTGGGGGTATTTTTTCGGTTTGGTTTTTTTTGTTGTTGTTTCATAGAATCATAGAATGGTAAGGTTGGAAGGGACCTCAAGGATCATCTAGTTCCAATCCCCTGCCATAGGCAGGGACACCTCCCACTAGTACAGCTTACTCANTCCCCTCGAAGCCTTCTCTTCTCCAGGCTGAAGAGCCCCAACTCTCTCAGCCTGTCCTCATAGCAGAGCTGCTCCAGCCCTCTGATCATCCTCGTGGTCCTCCTCTGGACCCACTCCAACACTTCCATGTCCTTCCTGTGCTGAGGGTTCCAGAACTGCACACAGTACTCCAGGTGGGATCTGACAAGAGCAGAGTTTGTTTGTTTATTTTTTAATCTATAAAAGTTAAAGCAAGAAAAAGCAAATAAACCTTGTGCAAGTAAAGCTATTTAGGTAAACACTAGGATCATGGAATAATTAAGGTTGCAAAAGATCTTTAAGGGCATTGAGTCCAACTGTAACCCAACTACCATGACCAGTAAACTACATTGTGAAGTGCCACATATACAGCTCTCTGAATACCTCCAGGGTTGGTGACTCCACCACCTCCCTGGGCAGTCTGTTCCAATGCCTGACCACTCTCTCAGTAAAGACTTTTTTCCAAATGTCCAATTTAAACCTCCCCTGGCATAGCTTAAGCCCATTTCTTCTCATCCCATCTCTAGTGGCTTTGGAAAAGAAACCTACACCAGCCTTGCTCCAACTCACTTGTGGAGCACAAGATGTCCCCTCATCCTCCTCTTATCCAAACTAAGTAATCCCAGCTACCTCAGCTGCTCCTCCTATGCCATGCCCTCCAAACCCCTCCCCAGGCTTGTTTTTCTCTGGAAAAAAAAATAAATATCCTAATATCCAGTCTAAAACATCCCTGTCAAGGAAGCAAATCTTGCATACAGCCTCTCCAAAGGAAGCAGCCAAAAAGGCCAGAGTGCAGTCGTTCAGGTACTGCAACTAAAGGAGGGTTCAGCTAAAGTCTTTAAGTTGAAACAACCTATCAGGTGATAGAAGGAGAGAAAATGGCCTGAAATTGTGCCAGGGAAGGTTTAGGCTGGAGATCAGGAAAAAATTTCTTTGCTGCAAGATTGGTGAGGCACTGGAGCAGGCTGGCCAGGGAGGTGGTGGAGTCCCCCATCCCTGGAGGTGTTTAAGAAACGTGTGGACATGGCACTTCAAGACACGGTTTAATGGCCATGCTGATGTTGGGTTGGTGATTAGACATGATGATCTTAGGGGTCTTTTCCAACTGAAACAATTCTATGATTCTATGAAGTGGCCTTTAATAAAGTTAGTAAAAGATTGCTTCAGCTCCTTTCACTTGGTAAAATTATGGGGTGGATTTATAGGATGTTTTCCTTGCTGCTAATTGGTAGTAAGCCAATTCATGTTTGGAAAAGCTTTAATACAAGCAGCTACAGAAAAGTCTGCCCATAATAGCTATACTGTGAAATATTGGTTTATCAGTCTCTTTAGTTCTGAAAATGTTTTGTTTATTGGTATACAAAATTTAGTTTGAGGTTTTGTTAATGCTTATAATGCTTTAGTCCCAGTGAATTTTCTTAACGGTGAATTTCATAGGCAAATTTTAAGCAGGCTCTCCCCCTACTCTCTTCCTTCTTTAAAGCATCTCTGATCACCAGCTTGTATTCATGGTGTGGAAGACCAAGAAGTAATAGACTTACACTTTGAGTTTTTTAGATCTATTGATTTCTTCCTTAAGGGGTTGATTTTTCTCCACCTGGGAATGTGCTGAAGCTACAAGTCAAGCCAATTGCCTGTCCCCTCACCTCCACTGTTTGGGAAAATCAGGACATGGTGCTGGAGATTTGCCCATGGCTTGCTCACAGCAGAACCCAAAGGTTACATTATATTATATTTACTGTTTTTTTTTTTTTCTACCTTGTTCCTAATGAATTTTTGAATGTTGAACTCTATTTTCTGACATTGCCTTGAAAGGTCTTTCTTTTTTGTCAATGCATTTTGTTTATCTATTTTTATTCTGTTCTTCAATGCTCTTGTTAGCTGTTTGTCTCCAAACTGGACTATATGTAAACATATATATGTCTGTGGTGGCAGGGTAAGAAATTCTATAAAATAAGAAAAATCTGTATCTCTGAAAGCACTTCCAGAACTGCTTCTGTAAACCACATATTTGTGAGTAGGAACAGAATCTAATCTGTTGAATCAAATTGATCAGCAGTCTAGTTGAAGTTTTTAGCTTGTATTTCACTATTTTTGAAGGAGATTTTTACTCTCTAAAACTCCTCCCGTGACAGACATTTGACTATACTCTATAGGGAGAACACAGCCTGATGTGGGAACATCAAAGGATGAGATCCAGCGTCCTTTTTATTAGCTGACAGAAGCACAGGTGCAGTTCCCTGTTGCTTCTCTTTTTATTCATCCAAACTCAGACATAACTGATTGAAGTTTCAATAATCAATTAAGACAATGTGTTTCAGTACTGCAACTGGTCTTGGGAAAAGAGACTTTCCCAGCGGGTTATGTGTTGGAGGGTTTTACATAATGATCTGTGAGCCCCTGGTGGCATGTGGAGAGAAGATGGAGCAGATGGTAATGGCTTTCCCTTGGGATCCCACTATACCATTTGGATGAAAATCTCATTCGTTAGTGGAGTGCTTGAGTGAGCCTTGGGGCATTAGCTGAGGAACTGCAGATGAAGGTCTGCATCACCATGGGTGGGATGGCAGGTGAGCATTTTAGCTGAAAATGATTGTTTCCACCCTGTGTCTGCAGTATCTAAGCCACAGCAGTATCTGAGCCCTCCAATGTCATCATCCTTTGAGCCATCTCATCAAACAGGTTCACCTCCCCACTCCAAAACTAAATGGACTTTGCTGACTAATTAAGGGACTTTGTGCCTTCCAGCCACTTTCTACCTTCAAAGGACAGGAACTGCAGTGGTGCTAATGAGCTAAATAACCCTTTAGTAGCTTGCCTCAAGCCCTTGAAAAGAAGAGCAGAAATAGAAGGAGTTAACCTCTATCACTCTTTACAACATGGATTCCTGTCACAAAGCTCCAAGAATGACTTTGCTGAATTATGGTCTGTCTCTGTTTACAAGTTTTATGATGCCATCCAGGATTAACTGATTTTGCCATTAAAGGGAGATAAAATGATAAAAGTAAAAAGCAGTCTGTAAATTCCAGCAACAAGGGGTGCCAACCCCTGCCTTTTGTAATGGATGGGGCTTTGACATTTTTATGTTCCTCTTTACTTGCAGTTTGGCTCTGCTGGACGAGACAACATTAACTGCCAGGGGAACAGTGTGACTAATAACATCGGTTTATAGGGCTGCAGAGTGGCTTGGAAAAGTATGAGGATATTCCTTCACACAGAAAGAATCATGCAGAATGGAAGCAGGTTGGAAGGGACCTCTGGAGATCACCCAGTCCAACACCTCTACTAAAGCAGAGTTACCCACAGTAGGTTGCTCAGGATCACAATGTGCAGGTGGGCTTGGAATCTCTCTGGAGAAGGAGTCTCCACCACCTTGCTGGACAGCCTGCTCCAGGGCTCTAGCAACCTCAGAGCAGAGCTTCCCCTGTTCAGATGGAACCTCTTGGATTTCAGTTTGTGCCACTTGTCCCTTGTCTTGTTGCTGTGGTGACAGGACAGTGGGCAATAGTTTGAAACTGAAGCAGGGTAGGTTTAGGTTGGGCAAAGTTCTTTACAATGAGGGTGGCAAAATACAGGAACAGGTTGCTCAGAGATGCAACTGAGGTCCCATCCCTGGTCAAACTTGATAGGGCACTGAGCAACCTGATCTAGTTGGAGGTGTCCCTGCTGACTGCAGGGGGCTTAAACAAGATGACCTCTGAGGGTGCCTTCCAACCTGATGCATTCAGTTATTCTGTGAGGAGAGGATGATGCTAATGCATCACTTTGGGATCTAGGAAGCCTGCTCTAAAGGCTGGGATAGCAGTGCCATTGGATAAATTCTCCTTTACACATTTATGTTGCTAAATTGGTCTTGCAGTAAAAAAGAATTTAGCCTCTTCTACATATCACATTATCTTTAAAGATGGAGGAGTAAAATGTTTTCCCTCAAGGCTGCAAAGCTTTTCAGCTGAATAACCTTGCATATTAAGTGGGATGGTCCAAAAGTGGAATGTTTGGGAATTCCACTTTCAAGGCTGTATTACTAGTCAAGCCCTGGATTGCATGAAGTACCAGAGGTTACCTCCAAGGTAATACAAAACTTTATTGCTTTCCCAGTGGATGGGGTGGTGGAGAAATGCTCTACAGGCAGAGATTTCCTTGCAATTTGCTTGGTTAGTGTACACTAGCATGCAATTTAGGATAGGGGTTTCGATGGAAACTTAAAGAGCATGCAGACTCTTCCCACTGTCTCTCACTCCAAGTAACCTCTATTTCAACACTGTTATTGACCTCTTTCTGTCAATAGCTTGGTCCTCAGGAGGTCCCCAGGCCCAGCACATTTCTGCAGTGGGTCCCTGGGCACCCCTACTCAAGCAGATATGTCAAGGTATGAGCTCTTCTGTCTCATGGGGCCTTTCTGGCTGGTGTAGCTGATTTCTGAGTATCACTTCCAGCTTATTCCCAACAGTGACATTTTTGTGGTGAACTTAATGAGGTTCTTCTTACCTCTAGGAGAGGAAAAAAAAATATCACTTACTGAGAGCTAGTCAAATATATTGTCTGGGTTGACAGAAAGTGTAGAGGGAAGTATAAGACACCCAATGTGTTATGAGCTGGTGAGGAAAATAAAACTGTGGGGGTCTGACCTATCCAAAATCAAGAAACTCCCTGGAGATTGGAGTAAGGTGGGGGTTGGTTTCTTCTGCCTAGTGTCAGGTGATAGAATGAGAGAAAATGGCCCGAAATTCTGCCAGGGAAGGTTTAGGTTGGAGATTAGGAGAAATTTCTTTGCTGCAAGAGTGGTCAGGCATTGGAACAGGCTGCCCAGGGAGGTGGTGGAGTCACCATCCCTGCAGGTGTTCAAGAAATGTGTAGACATGGTACTTTAATTTCCATGGTGGTGCTGTGTTGAAGATTGGATTCAATGATCTTAGAAGACTCTTCAAAGTAAAACAATTCTATGACTTTAAGAAGCAACAAATCCTGTTGATTTGGCTTCTGGCAAAATCACTGCCCCTGCCCTGCAGAGGGCAATGGGAAAATGCCAACTTCCAGGGGACCATGTGTGCACAGCATGCCCGACTGCTGCACTTGGCACAGCTCGCACAGCCAGCACTGCTGCACTGCTCCCACTGCTCCACACCCCTCTGTCAGTGCCTGCACTGTCAGTCCCCCAGCTCCCACCACCGCTCTGTTCCGCATTGCCTACACGGCCCAGACAGCCCCCTCTGCCTGCACCACTCCACCAGCTCCACACCACTCTGTTTCTGGCCCCCTGTTTTCACAGTGTGTGCCTGCTGACAAGAACTTTGCACTGTTTCTGTGATAATTCTACAAGCTGGATCCAGAGAATGGTGGTATCTCATCCTTTGCTTTCCCACTCTCTCCCCCTCTTTCTCTCTCTACTTTTCCCTCTCTACTTTTCCCTCTCCTCTGGTGAGACCATTTTCCTCTGCTCTGGGCCAATCAAACCCAGCTTATTAGCCATCTGGCATCAGTTGCCTTTATTTACTCCAGGGGAATTAGGTGAATCTTAGCATGACCACCCTGCTGACCAGAGCTGGTACAGGATAACTGAATTGTGGCATTAAAACAGGTAATGACAGTGACAGTTTCTGGAGTCCAGTTATCTCTTCCAGCACCCCTTCAATCACTTCCTCATCTGATTCAAAATCTTCATCATAGGCTAAAGGGAAAGAATCAGATTGTGAGACAGGAAATTGTTTTATGTAGTGATGAAGCAATGATTTGATAAGCACATGTGGTTTGAACCAGACTCTAATTCCTGGTGGATTTTATACTTTCTGTAAAAAGACTGTACCTTTCTTGCAGCTGCAGCCTTCCCACTAACAGCTGCAGCACCTTTGCTTCCTTCCCCTAGATATATACATATCAAAGCAATGTTTCCGCCTAACTTGAGAAACAGTTTGCACTTTAGGACTGTCAGATATAAGGAATATTAAGGAATTAATTTTCAGTCAGGGGCATCCTGCTCTGTTATGGCATGTAAGAGGTTGTCTCCCTACCCACACACAGGCCCATTTCTTCTTTCTTCCTTCTGCTCCAGTTGTCCTGCACCTGCTGCCATTCTCCTTTTTCACTGTTGTCCTTCCACAGTGCCCCACTTCTCTCCTGCCTTCCCACCCACCTCTGGCTCCTGTTTCAGCCTCCCAGACCTTCTTTGCTCATTTTCTTGGGTCTTGAAAATCCCTCTCACCCTGCTGAATGGCCAAAAGGAGCCTAGCTCATTCTCTTGCCTGGTCACAGGCATCTTCTAACACAAGAGGTGTCCTGCAAGAGGATGCACCAGGATGTCGAGGTAGATGACCATAATAGCAAACCTTCTCCAGAAGGTCTCTCTCTCTCTTCCATTTTTCATTCCCTGCTGGGGTTTTGGAATACTGTACCGTTTTTACACTTGTCTTCCTGTCTCACTTCACTCTCACCATTAGACATTTTTTCCCTCCTGGCACCCTCATGGTTCTCCTCTTCCTTGCTCCTGGCAGGCAGGCCTTTTCGTCCGTGCTCACCGCTACGATGCGCTCCGCCTCTGCCCAGCCGAGGGAGGAGCTGACTTCACTTTTCCCTTAGGGAACTCTGCCTTGCTCCCCATCCCAGTTTGCCTCGAGGCAGGAAACCCGAGCCAGGCCTCGTTCTTCCATTGGCTGTCCGGGAGACACGCCCCTCACGGGCTCTTGTCCAATTGGAAGAGTTTCTTGTCCTAGCTCCGCCCCCTAGGATTAGACCACGCCCCCTACCACCTGTTCTCGGTCCTGGGGTCTGGCGCCGGTTTCGCCTGGGCGGCCTTGAGCAGGCGTGCCCGGGGCTGGGAGCAGCCTTCGGCCTGGGACACTCCGGGTCCAAGCTCTCCCACTGAGGCTGTTCCCCCGGTACTTGTTCCCCCCCCTTACCTCGCCCCAGATGCCGCAACCGGGGGGCAGCGTCCGGGGCCCGAAGCAGTCCCGCAGTCGCTGGTGAGGGGGCCGGGAGCTGGGGGTGGGCACCGCGTCCTGCTGCCGGTCACACCCCCCAGCTGCGTCACCCATGGGTGTCCCCTGGATGGCTCTCTGACCACCCTTCCCTTGGTGCCTCACCAAGCCCTTCTATACCCCTCTCGGTGATTCCCGTGCTCCCGTCTCCCTTGCCATGGTACCCCTGACCCCCTGCCATTCCGATTGCTGTTTTACTTCACGATGTCCCCTACTCTGATATGCCACCCTTTGATATCCCTCCGTGTCCTCCCCGTGGTGTGCACTACCTGAGCTGTGCCCTGATGCCCTCCAGCATGTCTCCTCTGCTGCCTCCCGTTCTCAGCCCTCTGTGCCCCTGTGCACCCTACGCTGTTGCCCCCCACAGTATCCCCCGATGTTCCCCCTCTATGTTTCCTCCTCAGGCCCCCCCGCCGGGACTGGCGCTCGCTGCTGCCGGACCTGGAGCAGATGGTGCCGTGGCCCCGCGGGGGGGGCCGAGGTCGCCGCACCCAGGTACGGGGAAAGGTCCGGCATGGTGGGCGGCAGGGAGTTGGTGATGGTCTCAGAGGGAATCCTGGGTGCTGGGGATTCTTAAGGCTGAGAAGGACAATGAGGAGAGTGGTAGTGGAGAGATTCTGGGGGTTGCCTATGTGCTGGGCAGGTCAAGTGGGCGGTCTGGGTGCTGGGGGGGCGCTGCATGCCCTAGATCCTCCCCGGACTACCTCTCATCCCCCAGGCACAGGTGCTGGAGAGCGTACTGGGCTACATCCAGTACCTGCAGAGGACCCTGAGCATCCTCCAGGGTGGGACAGGTAATGGGAACCTTCATTTCCAGGACTCACTCCCTACCCCGCCTCAAATTTTGAGGTTCTTCCTCTGGGCCCTCCTTGATACCTTCCTTTGCACCCTCAGCTTTCAAGCACTCCAGGCCCCACTCAAGCTTCTCTGCTTATTCAGGGGCACCCCCACAAATTGGTGACATCCCCCCTATCCCTACAGGTTGCTCTGGTGGCGCTGACACCCCAGAGGTGGGACTGAGTGCTGAGGCCACACAGGGGTATGTGGCAGGCTGGAGGTGGGGGAGAGGGGGCAGGTAGGGGTGAGCATCCTTAGGTGCTGACTTCCCTTTTATCTCCCACCCCAGACAGAAACTGGTATCATATGAGGAGGAGAAGGAGGAGGAGCAGTTGGGAGAGGGTGGCAGCCCCTGGCTGGGCCCTACTGGGCCCTACTGGGAGGCAGTGGACTGGGAAGGTGCGATGCCCCTGTCCCCTCCCACACAGCAGGAGGGGCTGCTGGGGCTCAGCCCCTCCCTGCTGGCTTCACCGCCCCCCCCGGGGCCCCCCGATGAAGTGATACGAGGTGGGTTTGGGGGACCGGGGGGAGAGGGCTGGACAATGTCTGTGTGTCCCCTCTGCTCAGGGTCACTGTGTGTCCCCAGCACTCTTCGCAGACATCTATCTCAGCCCGCAGGTGGGAACTGTCACCCCCGCTACCTCCAGCGTCACTCTCCCTCAGTGTCACATCTCACCATCCCTCCTCCCCCCTCCTAGTCCCCAGTGTCACCACCCTGAAACACGACTGTTCTCACAGGCCGCAGCAGTGGCACCACATGAGGCAGTGGCTGATGGAAGCACAGTGACTCCCGGGGTGGCCGTGGGGATGGGAGGGACGCCACAGGGACAGCGAGGACGGGGACAAGGTGCCCCGCCTCGCCAAAAGAAGAAATGCGTGAACGGGTTCATCATGTTCTGCTGCATGAATCGGAAACCCTACATGAGGTGGGACACAGAAACAGCGGGGGGAGCCTGGGCACTCTTGGGAAGGATGGGGTCATGGGGCCATTGGGACACCAGAAAGACCATGGGACGCCAAAGATGGTGGGAACATGGGGACCCAGACACCCCAGGAGGATGGGCACCCTCTGGGAAGACCTGCAGAGCCCTGGAGGATGGGAGCAGTCAAAGGAGACATGAGCACTGGGGAGAGACATGGGGACTTGTAAGAGATGTCTCCTGAGGTGGTGACACTCCTGGTGACGGTGCCAGCACCCACCCGGGACTGCCCTCCACTGTGGTCACACGGGAGCTGGCGCAGCTTTGGCGAAGCCTCAGCCCGAGAGAACGCCGCCCGTACTGGTACATACTGGTTCATACTGGGCCCCTGGATACCCGCGTCCCTGCTGGATGCCTGGGTGTCCCCACTCTCTGATGCTGGGGTCCCCCACAGTGTCCTGTCTGTCCCCTGCAGCCTGCGGGCCCGACGCTTCAACCGTCTGCACGACCGTATGATGCGGCCAGAGAGGGACCGAGATGGTGACAAGGATGATGATGGTGACACTTACACCCCCATGCCCCTCCAGCTGCTGCTGGCCACCCGTGCTGGCACTCTAGGGGGGGCCCCTCTGCCACCCTAATGTTCCCTTCTGACCCCATCTCTGTTCTTGACCCCAACCCTGTTCTTGTCTTCATTCTTCCTCTTTGTCCCTGTCTCCTCTTTTGTGCCCAGCCCTATCTCTGTCTTTGTCTGTGTTCCAGTACCCCCACCCCCCACTGCCCCCATTCCCACTGCTATTTTTGTCCTCAACCCTGTCCCCAAATATTTATTCAGCTGTGGGGGGCTGGTCCTGCCCTGGAGGGGGTTGGGGACACCTGGGGACACCTGAAATTCCCTCATTGGGGCAGTGGCTGTCCCAGCTGGCTTCTCAGTGAGTTGGCCAATAAAATCCCTTCTTTATCTCTGTCCTCTCATTGTGCCTCTGTGTCCCACATTTGTCTCTCTCCCCCATGTCCCCAACAACGCTGACAGTTTCATTGGAGCCTTTTATTGCTGAAGGGAATGGTGCCTGGGAGCCCCCTCATTTCTGGCCTTAGCCAGTGCCCATAGTGAGTACCAGGAGACTCATGGACCAAGTGTCTGAGGAGGACCCTTCTGGGGGGATATGATTGGTGTGGGTGCAACCCGTCTGGCAGCAGGGAGGGCATGTGGTAGTTTGGGAGCCTTGTGGAGTATCTTAGGGATGAGGGATACCTACAAGGTGGGGACGGGGACAGGAATTAGAAAAGCACAAGGGCAGATTCAGGTCCCCTGCATCACCCCAGCCTGGTGGCAGTGGGGAGAGGACTACAATGAGAAAGAGGATGAGGGCATGTTGGCAGGGGTGGTGGGCAAGGAATTCTGAGACCCAATGCTCTCGTTTCACAGGTTAGCAGCAGGAAGGTATTGGTGGTTGGGGTGGGGATGGGATTGGTCACAGGGATAGAGATAAAACCAGGGACATTTGCAGCTGGATATGAGGGAGATGACAATGAGGTTGCCAGCCAGCCAGGTGCAGAGCCAGAGTGGGCCACCCTGCAGTGTACAGCTTTACTGGCCTGTGGGAAATGGGGGTGGCAGTGGTGACACGGATGTCTCCAACCTCCCTTTAGGCCAACGTGGACCCCCTACACCTGCCTTATTGTTACCTGTCCCCCATGGTCTCCAGAGTCCTCATGGATAACTCCAGGATCTTCCCCCATCCTCCCCTACCTGGGTCACCCAGGGTCTCCTAAATGCTCTCTGGCACCTCCAGGGTGCTCAGTACCCCCTGAGTCAACCCCAAGCTGTCCTTCAGGCCCCCATGGTGGAGGAGTGGTTTAGGTCTCCTCAAGAATCCTCATCAGAGGTGTTGGCAAAAGTGATTCTCAGGTGAATCTGTAACTGTAGGGAGAGGATTGATTTTCTTCAGAAAGGCTTGGGGTACACTCCTAGGACAGCAGCTGAACCAACCTGTGGTGTATGCCAGACCACAGAGCCAAATGCCTGCTGGAAAGAGGAGGGTGGTGTGGGTGGTGGTGGTAGGTCCCTGCCACAGCGGCAGATTTACATATGGCCAGCTGAGTGCCTGCGTATGGTAGCCCTGGGGTTGGTGATAGATTCCTTGCTGTTGGTGCTGTTCTTGTGTCATGCACTTCACCTTATTGAACCTCATGAGTTTCTCCTTAGCCCACCTCTCCAGCCTGTCTAGGACCCTCTGGCTGGCACCCCGTCCTTCAGTTGTATCAATTGCACCCTCATCTTGGTATCATCTGCACACTTGATAAGGTTGCAGATGATATCAAGCCAAGCATGCAGGCAAACATTTTCAAAAGAGAGTTTGAATGAAAATAGGAAAAAAAGTTCTTGTCCCAAGCATCAAACCCCAGTATTAGAATTTAGTATTCATAGCTGGCACTCACAAGTGCTGCAGCACCACCAGAACACTGCAATTGCCATTGTACTCCTTGTACCCTCGGAAAGTGCTGACAGAACTCTCATACTTCGCTGCATTGTCGGTTCCTGTGTTACACCTTTTCAGCTGTGGACTGTAAATCTAGTGGGAGCACAAGGTGGTTCCTTGTCAGCTACACCAGCAGCAGTGGAAATAACTTCATTCCTGAGAATCCAAGATAATGTACTATATGGAAAATGTAAGTCAGTCAACTGTGGTAAAAATAAGGTTGTGTTTCTAATTCTGGGGGAGTCTGGACAAGCCATGTGTTACTCATTCTTTTTACCCAGCTGTAAAATGGAATTGATTTTAAAACTTGCTAATGAGAGTGCTGCAAGGTTTAAATAATTATTGTGTGTTGTACTTGAGCTCGCAAATGAGCAGCACTTTCCATTGCAAATGGAAAAAAATAACATTTTAAGCCATTTTACAGCATTTCAGTACAGGACGAGAAAAGTGTGTCCCCCAG
This sequence comes from Eubucco bourcierii, assembly GCA_013396675.1. Classification (NCBI taxonomy): domain Eukaryota; kingdom Metazoa; phylum Chordata; class Aves; order Piciformes; family Ramphastidae; genus Eubucco; species Eubucco bourcierii. The sequence continues at coordinate 329,311 of VWZE01024890.1, forward strand.
GTCTAGGGAGGTTCTTCTTCCCCTCTACTCTGTCCTGGTGAGACCACACCTGGAGTAGTGTGTCCAGTTTTGGGCTCCCCAATTCAAGAGAGACAGGGATCTGCAGGAGAGAGTCCAACAGAGAGCCAAGAGGATGATTAGGGGACTTGAGCATCTGCCCTATGAAGAGAGACAGAGACCTGGGGCTGTTTAGTCTGGAGAAGAGAAAACTGAGAGCGGATCTGATCAATGTGTGAATATCTGAGGGGTGGGTGTCAAGTGAATGGGACTAACCTCTTTTTGGTGGTGCACAGTAATAAGACAAGGCACAAATTTGAACATAGAAAGTTTCACTTCAACATGAGGAGAAACTTCTTTACAGTGAGGCTGATGGAGAACAGGCTTCCGTGATGGTTGTGGAGTCTCCTGTGCAGACTACCCTAGGGGATTCTACTTTTGGCTGGAGAGTTGGACTTGATCTCTGGAGGCCCCTTCCAGCCTCTAACATTCTGTAGTTCTGTGACACAAAAGACACTGGTGTTTACCAGAAATGATTACTAGATGTCACTATTGTTCCATGTATTCTGCTGGAAAGGCAGCTGTCATATTCTAATGCCTCCTCACCCTTTGGAATTTATACAGGAGTCATCATTTGTTGTCACAACATAAGGTAAGTTGCCTTACTGAAAGAGAAGTCTGCAGAAGTAATGGGAAACTAAAGTTAGTCCACAGTAATTACTTATGTATTGGAAACTGAAATAGAATTAGCAGATACTTCATCCACAGGACAGGAATGTCCTGGTGCTTTGGTTTAAGGATTCAAAGCATTATTTCCTAAAGGTAAAAAGCCAACAAGCAGAAGCATGCTGAATTTTCTTCCCAGAACTGCTCTGTGCTATTTTGGTGGTGAAAAGGAGGCACAAGAGAAGATAAAAGCTCTCTACTGATGAGTCTCACCTCAGAAGCTGTAGCAGAGAATCAGAAAGCAAGAATTAAAATCAGGCTCCCTAGTTTCTTTTCTTTATTGCATATGCTTTGGCCTACATGAAGGAATGTGGTATTGAAATCAGCCATCCTTTGCTAGAAAGTCTTCTAAGCTTTATTCTCTTCTTAGCAATTCTTCTACTTCTTGGCAAAGACCTTCTTCCCTCTTCCCTCTCTTTCTGTGTATCTTCTGCTGGTAAAAAAAAGAATTACTGAACTCTGCCTTGGGGAGGAGTGAAAAAAACACCACAGCAAATATCGTTCAGATGCTGCAAGGAAATTGTGCCACCTAACAGAAAGGCTCTCACAAGATTCTACTGAAGGGAATTACTCAGGAAAAGTATTTGTAATAAACACAATCTTATCTCTAGTGAGACTGACTGTGTCCACCTTCACTTCCCCACATGGTAAAGAAGGCATTTCAGCATGCTTCTTGTCATTCACTCTACTGTTTTATTACTTAGATTACCACTGGAGAAAAATAATTAGAGCCTTTAAAATCACAAATGGGTAAGCTAAGAAATATATATTGGTAAACTATAAGATATGATGGCTTCCTGTGATTATTGAAGAGATATATGCCCAGCTCAAAAGGTGATGGCATCTCTTCTCTTATAAGCATAAGTTTAGCTGACATTAAAGCTAGCAATTCAGATGTCTTAAGGTCTGTGATAAATGCTTTTGAGGTCATGTTGACATGTTCAGAATGTATTAAATTCTTTATTAAATTTTCATGCTTTTTCTCTGCAGTCCTACATATTTCAGATGTGATTTATTGCTTCCAGGAGTGAGATTTGACATTGGAACAGTCAGCCTTTTGTAGGTTACTGACACTGGAGGATATAAGTGTGGAGATAACTGCTAAAGAGAAGAAACAAAGTCCTTCAGGCTTGCTTGTAATATGCCTTTTAGTAATCATTTAACTATTAATTATCCATTGCTCACAGAAATGCTGAAGGGATAAAGCAATTAAACTGGTGGAAATAGAAAGCTAAATTCTTTTTGCAAAAGGAAGCGGAAGTGTTTGCTTCAGTGGGCATCTTTTTATCAGGCAAGCATTTCCTTTACTTTCCCTGAAGTCCTTTGACCAAAAGTTGGCATATAGGTATATCTGTGGGCAGGATTTGTTGACATTTACAACATAAATTAATCCACAGCTTTAATGTTATGCCCTTCACATTTAGCAAACTGTAGGCAAAGGGACAAAGTCAGCTTGTGATCAAGAGAGAAAACATGCTTAATGGCACAGGACTATTGTAAAGGCAAAGATTCAGAAAGGATAGAGAAAGACAGGGATGGGAGAGCTCTCAGTGCTTCTGGCTACTCATTATTTATTTGAATCAGATGAAGCCTCTGGAAAAAAACAACGTGGATTAAAGCTGATTACAAATTGAGCCTTTTTGTTTCACATATTTTTTCAGATATTTTTGTAATACAGTTTGAAGATGGCTAAGAGTGGGAGTAGAAGACTTGATCTTCATGAAATACCCCAAGATGTGCTAACAGACATTGCAAATGTTCTCCTTGACCTAAATGGTACACCTAAAAGGAAGAGAAAGAAAGAGTGCAAGGTAATGGGAAAGGAGAAATAAAGAAAAATTGAACTAAATGAAGGTCAGGGATTTCTCATGTACAAGATGGTATCTTGGCATGCCTGGAGTTAGAAAATGCCTTGGATTGAGACTGCAGGTTCTTCAAGCATACAAAAGATTGGGAATGGATAAAAGCAATACTTAGTTCATTCCCAACACTTGGGTGCATCAAGCTACATCAGTACAAACTTCTGGATTCCTTACTGTCTTTGAACACTACCAAATCTTTGGGAGGGACTTTTTAGAAGGGCTTGTAGTGATAGGATGTGGGGAAATGGCTTGAAGCTTGAGGAGGGGAGATTTAGATTGGAGATTAGAAAGAAATTCTTTACGGTGATGGTGTCAAGACACTGGAACAGGTTGCCCAGGGAGGTCATGGATGCCCTGTCCCAGCCTAGTGGGTGAGACAAAGGCTGTGGACACTGTCTACCTGGACTTTAGCAAAGCCTTTGACACTATCTCCCACATCATTTTCCTTGAGCATGGCCCATGGCATAGCCAGGTGGACTCTTTGCTGGATTAAAATCCATCTGGAGACTGGGTCCAAAGTTGTCATACAGCAGAGTTCAATCCATCTGGCAGACAGTCACAAATGGTGTTATTTGGGCCAGTTCTGTTTAATACCTTTATTAGTGATTTGGATAGGGGGGTCGAGAGCACCACCAGCAACTTTGCAGATGACATTAAATTGAGTGGGACTCTTGATCGGCTTGAAGGGAGGAAGGCACTGCAGAGAGATCTGTACAGGTTCAGTAGATGGGCTGAGATCAACAGAGTGAAGTTTAACAACCTTCTCTGAGTCACAGCTTTCCAACTATATATCCTCAAGTCTCTAAGAAGAACATCTGGTTTGATGAAAGCTAATCTCCATTCTTTTTGTACAGTATTTTTTAAAAAAATTTTGTTTCTTTTCACTGTTCACTCAGTGCCTGTTGAATCATTTAATCATAACCAGAATATCCTGTTCTATAGCAGCTCTGCATTGATCAATACATTCAAGGAAAGGAATAGATTGCTTGTTTGCTAGACTCTTTCTAGAAACTGAGAAATCATTATTAATGCCAGCCACAGCAAATTGAGGAAACAACGTTTATAATGTCAATGCAATGAAATATTACATTTTTATGACTGCAGCCAATGCAATGATTTTACAACCCAAAGCTGAGAACAAGGGATCTTAAAAGAAAATTCATAAAACTGCTGTCCATGCCCATTGAGAAAATAATGGAGTTCAAGAAGAGGAGGTCTCACTGTAGCTGAAACATGGCTTCCACAGCATGATGGCTTATTAAAAAAAAAATACTGTCTTGGAGGGAGGGGTGGGGGGGAAGAGGAAAACTCTTTGTTATCAGAGTCATGTAGAACTCTGACATTAGCAAACCATAGATTCAGGATGTAAGGCTGGGTTAATACTGCACAATCAGCTTAAGAATTATTAAGCATTAGAAATGATGAGCCTAAATGTGCAAAACACTCACCTAAAAGATGAGGGCTCTCAGCATCCAGGACTTTCCTTAGGTGGTATCCAAGCCTAAGGGAAGAGTCCCTGACTGCAGGCCTTCTGCTTCAAGGAGTGCTTTCTCCATTTGCTCACTGCTGTGACTCCATATGTACTCTAGTCACTTTGTTGGTTGAAGGCCTTGCCTTTCAACTGAAGTGTGGATGTGATGGTTGTCAACAACCAAAGTGCGTACCTGACCACAGTCACTGCAGAGACTGTGACTTTTAGGATTGTTTTCTTCTCAGTGGTCAGGAAGTTTTGGGCTCCATTGGCATGGGCGCACCTGTCACAGGAGAGGGCCGTTAGACAATTAGAGGACTGTTAGAAGCCAAGGAAAAAAAGCATATTTAAAAGAATCAGGGAAAATGAAAACATCAATGCAAGGAAATAAACAGAGAAGAGAAGTAGCAAAAGAAATGCCGAATAAAGAGTTAAAGAATCTGAAGATGACATAAACAGAGTTGGAAGTAGGAAGAGTAACAGAAGAGTGAAAAAAATTGTGAAATATAAATAGAACAGAAAAGGAAGAGAAAGTAATAAAAATGAGGGGACCTATGAAATATGAATGTGCCTTCTCCTAAAACACTATTCTATTTATTGTATTTCAAGATGCAAGACCTTCTTTAGATCATTAATATTTAAGAAATTGTTTAGAATCTATTTCGAAGCACTTACTGTTGTCCGGTTTGTTGCTGGTAAACACCAAGTAATTAAAGAAAAAAAAATGTACTCCAGAAGGAACAGATCTGAATGTACTGAAACATATGGGGAGAAATCTGCAGGGACAGAAGCTTGGAGAAGGAAAAGCATAGGAAGGAATAACAACAGAAAACAACAAATGGAAAAGTGAGAGACTGAATAGTGGAGGGTGGAAAGCAACCGAGAGCCAGAAAAGAACAAAAAAAGTTGTGTGGAACATGAACTTCCCACAAATGCTCATTTAGTGCCAAGAGCAGTACATATTTCTCATTTACTGCTTTGAAATAAATAATTTAATAAACTTGCTTTTAAGTAAACACGCTGATGAGAATTTGCTTTTTTCTTCCATTTTCTTTCTTTCTTTCTTTCTTTCTTTCTTTCTTTCTTTCTTTCTTTCTTTGATGAGAATTTGCTTTTTTCTTCCATTTTCTTTCTTTCTTTCTTTCTTTTTTCTTTCTTTCTTTCTTTCTTTCTTTCTTTCCCCCTTGTATTTTAATTACTAAAACATGCCCCTAGAGTACAAATTCTGAAAACAGAACATTTGGAAATTCCTCCTCTTATTATTTTTTCATTATTATTAAGTTTCTCAAATCAGATCAAGAGGATAGTTTTGTTTCTCAAAACAGGAATATTCCCATGGCAGAGAACAATTGTCTAATGGCTCTTTCTAGATTTTGCGACATGCCATTGGACTAAAACTTGTTTTTTGAAATGTAGCTCTCCAGGCAGAACTTGCCAGATACCTTTGCAGGGAGCAGATGTCACATAATTATGTCCTAGTATAACAGCTCACCAAGTCATGCACCCTCCCAAAATATAGAATATTTAGTCTCAAGTAAACATTGGTTGATTTTGCAGTTTCCCAAAGGAAAATATTTTCAATATTCTAACAAGAATCAGAAATAAACTTGCTGGGGCTCTTCTGCTTCATTCTTAGAACATTTACAGAAGCAAAATCATTCTGTGACAGTTATAAAAATATGTAGAGCTAGGCAATGTTGTATCAAACCTTTGTTTAGTCCTCGAATGTTCAAGTGCAATAAGCTTCTATTTTTTAATTCTTTCCATTTCAGTGCAAGCCTCACATAATCCTTCCTCAGCACAGGAAGGACATGGAAGTGTTGGAGCGGGTCCAGAGGAGGGCCACGAGGGTGATCAGAGGGCTGGAGCAGCTCTGCTATGAGGACAGGCTGAGAGAGTTGGGGCTCTTCAGCTTGGAGAAGAGAAGGCTTCGAGGGGACCTGATAGTAGCCTTCCAGTATCTGAAGGGGGCCTACAGGAAGGCTGGGGAGGGACTACTTACAAGGTCTTGCAATGACAGGACAAGGGGCAATGGGTTTAAACTAGCAGAGGGGAGATTTAGACTGGATGTTAGGAGGAAGTTCTTTCCAGTGAGGGTGGTGAGGCACTGGCACAGGTTGCCCAGGGAGGTCGTGGCTGCTCCCTCCCTGGAGGTGTTCAAGGCCAGGTTGGACGAGGCCTTGAGTGACCTGTACTAGTGGGAGGTGTCCCTGCCTATGGCAGGGGGTTGGAACTAGATGATCCTTGAGGTCCCTTCCAACCTTACCGTTCTAAGATTCTATGATAATGTAACTCCTTGAAGCCTTAACTAAGTAAGAAGTACAATGTTTATTGAAAAAATATACTAAGATCATTCCCATTGTTACTGACTAGTGCTATAGCCAGCTATTTATGTATTGGGGACAAAACCCAAATCTGTTTGATGTAATCATGTCTATCAAGACAATAACAAAGCTAAGGTCCATCAACAATAATTTCAAAACCAGCCACTGCTGTGTGCTCAGCTGCCAGGACTAAAACCCCAGATATCATAGCAGAAATGAATCAGCAAGGTGCTAAGGTGGCCAAGAAAGCTGATGGCATCCTGGCTTGTGTTAGAAACACTGTGGCCAGCAGGAACAGCAAGGTGATCATTCCCCTGGACTCAGCAGTGGTGAGACCTCACCTTGAGTGTTCTCTTCAGTTCTGGGCCCCTCACTGTGGAAAGGACATTAAAGGGCCAGATCATGTTCAGAGAGGGGCAGTGTGCCTGGGGAAGGGCCTGGAGCACCTGGCCTATGAGGAGCATCTGAGGGAGTTGTGGGTGTTTGGTCCGGAGAAGAGGAGGCTGAGGGGAGACCTTGTTTCTCTCTACAGCTGTCTGAAGGGATACTGGAGCGAGGAGGCGGCAACCTCTTATTCATGGCAAGTGACAGCACTAGAAGAAATGGTTGCAAGCTGCACCAGGGGAGGTTTAGGTTGGATATTAGGAAGTATCTCTTCACTGAAAGGGTTCTCAAACATTGGAACAGGCTGCCCAGGGCAGCGGTGGAGTTGCTATCCCTGGCAGCATTCAAGCTGTGTGTGGGCCTGGTGCTTAGGGACATGATTTAGTGCTGGGTCAGCGGAGAGTTGGACTGGATGATCTTAGCAGTCACTTCGAAACAGATACATATTCTGTGGTTCTGTTCTATTCTGGTTTTCTTTTAGTTGATGATGATTGATCTATCGGTGTTTCAACTAACTTTCCACTTGGAAAGGCAGTAGCTGTTCCATTAAAAATAAGTATCAATTCCTTTCTTAAGCACCATTTAAACTCCTTTCTAATAGTGCCAGTTGCTTTCATGGAATATAAATTTTAAGTCAACTGATCAATGGGTAAACAAAAGTAATCTATTAAAATGTTCATGCTTTTTAAGTATGTAATAGGAAAAAAAAAAACCCAGAAAAAAAAGTATTTCAAATACTGATCAGAAGGAATTAAAGCTCAGAATATCAAAGGTATTTCGAAAGTTTCCTGTACAGAAGAATACTTCTGACCTTTTATTGCATACTGAAATGAATACTCACACTGTGCTGACTGATAGACCTGTTCTTGAAGGATATGAGATCTAATGAAATGGTGACATCTGGTGACAAGCAAACTGCAATATGTTATTTGACACATCTGGAAACTCCTGGAAAACTTACCTGAAGAATATAAATCTCTCTCAGTTGAGGGAGAAGCATTTACACTCCTTCCTTTTGAGTTCTCTGATGTTTCTGTCTCCACAATTCCATCTTTTCTCCATCTGTTAGACTCATTCTTCTATGTAAAACAGAACAGGTAAGCCGGGAGGGGAAAAGGAGCCACTTCACAGCATTTAGAACAGAACTTTTAACACAGCATTGACTCTGCAGCATCAAGATATCACAAGAGCTTCAAGAGCAAGGGAAAAAAAAAAAAAAGAAGTTTCAAAAGCGCTGTCAGAGTTGCCTGTTTTCCTCCCCTCATGGTGATATTTATGGAAAATACAGATGCTGTTGTTGCTTAAACATGATTTCCTGTTAAAACCTGAAATGACTTAACCTGTGTTTCTTTTTTTCATGCCCAGCTAAAGTGTTTTCCACGCAGGGAGGTGGGGGGCAAGGCCTCTGGGCAATCTGATCTAGCTGAGGATGCCCCTGTTTACTGCAGAAGGGGTTGGACTAGGTGACCTTTGGAGGTTCCTTTCAACTCAGACCATTGTGTGATTCTGTGATTTGATACGAGAGAGAAAGAAATGGTGAGGGGTTCTTCCTGGGTTTCAATAAAAAAAGGCCCAACAACAAATGGCTCAGTGAAACAGATGTTTTGATAAGACAGAATAATAAGAAGAATATAAATAGTGAACAAATCTTAAATCCCTTCAGATGCTGTCACTCCTGCATTTTTGCAACATTTGATGGACTTTGGGTGGATTTTTCCACAGCACTCTGTGCAGTCCCATCCGAGGAGAGAACGAACTTCCTCCTCTTTAGTCATCCCAGATACCATGTAATTTTCTTACCAGAAAAAATATCCCTGCTATTCCTAATGGCTGTTCACTTGAGAACTTCCAGCTGCACTTCTGACAGAGGCAGCACCATGCAGATGGCAGAACTACCAGCACCAAGAGGCAGCTGCCTGCAGCTCCTCTCTGGCAATGTGATGGTGAGTTTGTCCTTCAGCCAAGGAAGTTGTGAGGATAGTACAGTCTGAGTGCCACACTGGACTTGCACAGGGCACCAGCCTACGACTGCACAGGTTGACTCTTTTGTGTATCACTAACTCACAAATGTGCAATGGTTTGTTAGTCAAGATCAATACAGTCCTCCCCATTCACCCACACAGAGCTTATCTCTCCCAAGGATATATCAGATATTAAAGGTTATGTGTATACAGGTTTCTCAAGCCCTAAGGACAAGGCATGATATGGCTTGTAGTCAAGCAGGCATGGCTTGTTCAAGTTCACTAGCTCCTCAAATACTATTTCTTCTGTGAGGCTTCAAACACATGTCAGGGGTAGTAACACACACAAAAGGCAGCTGCCCAAAGGAGCAGACTGCTAGGAAGAGAAAATAAGCCTCATTAACGCCACGTTATATACAGCAAATCCTCTTCAGCGTCTTCAGCTTCATATCTCCTTCACATAGTGCAGGAGGAGAGCAGAAATCAACAAGGATCCAGTAAAAAAAACAACTCTCCACAATTTTCTCCCTTTGAAGAAGTGGTTTATGGAGATTACTTCAGAATTTTATGGCTGGGTTGACCACTGACACGATCTAACTGAAAGGAGAAGAAAGCTTAAGAGTAAGGAAAGAGGGACGTCATTCTTTTCTGGTTAAAATAAAGTATCATTGCAGGGTTTGCCTTGAAGAAGAGTAAAAATGTTGGGCATCGTAGGCATCCTACCTCAGAGTTACTTTATTCTTCTCCTCAAAATTCTCCAATTTCCTTTTGCCTGACTTTGCTAAAATCATACTGAAAGCCTGTAAGGGCTTTCTTGAGAAGAATGGGGAAAAGTGTTTTTACCTTTGCCTGTATGTAAATATAGCCACAACAGTTGAAATGGAATGTCTTTAGCTATAAATAAATACTTTGCCTGTCCAAAGTAGAACTCAGTATTAATTATAAGAAAAAGCTCAAATGTAATGATGTTACCAACTGGGGCTAGAGCAGGTGGAATCACTTCCAAGGAGCAAATCTATTTTTCTGTATTTTTTTTTCTGGGAAATGTGCAAGTTTGCTGTTCCCTGCTTTATTTCCTTTTTATTCTAAAATAGGCACAGGTATTAAATTGAAATTGCTTCACTTAGAATCAGAGAATCATAGAACAGTTTGGGTTGGAAGGGACCTCCAAAGGTCATCTAGTCCAACCCCCATGGAGTGAGCAGGGATGTCTGCAACTAGATCAGGTTCCTCAGAGCCTTGTCAAGTCTGAATAGTTCCAGGGACAGGATCTCAACCATCTCCTTGGCCAACCTGTTGCAGTGTTCCACCAACTTCACTGGGCAGAACTTGTTCCTAACACCCAACCTAAATCTCCTCTTCTCTCATTTCAAACCGTTGCCCCTCATCCTATCACTTCAGGCCTTTGGACACAGTCCCTCAAATCAATCTGAAACAACCACCAGGAACAACCTGTGCAAACTAGAGGGCCATTGAATTTATCAGCCCTAAAAGGAACCACTGCAGCAATGGCACAGAAAGCCCTACCAAGGGTTTGTCCTAACCCAGTATCCATCTTAGTATTTTCCAGCATACGTTTATGTGGTAACAATGTCCTTGTGTTGAGGTAGTATAACTGAATTGTCTGTTGTTGTTGTCTATTATCTTTGTTATTTGTATAAGGTATTAAAGAAAAAAAAAAAGTAATTTTAGCAACTGAAGAGGAATTTGAGAGCATGGCATGACAGTGGCAAAATGAGTTTATCTGGCATAGAATAATGTAGGGGGAAAGAATCTGACTTATGGTATTTTTAAAGCGTAGGATTTTGAAAGAAAGCTAAATTTAAAGGTTTTATACAAGCTTAGCATCTTTTCCTGTTGAAATGTAGCTGCTGCAGAAGAACCATGTGTCATTTTTGTGGAGTAATGCTTCACACTCTATGGAGTTAGTTCTGCTTTGTGCCTGAATCTGGGCTATATGACCTCCAAAAGTCCTTTCCAACCTGAATTCTTCTGTTATTCCAAGACATACTAATGAGGAACACCAAGATTAACATGAGAACAGCTTCTGTCTATGCCTGCTTGCTTTTAAACAGAAGTTTTGGTTTATTGCAGTTTTCTTCTTACCATCTCTTGCATGGGTTAGCATAGCTTGCAAGTGTTTTACTTGTTAGTACTCCAGGCCATCCTAAAGATCTAAATGCAGCAAGTTGGTTTTGCTTGGACATTTTGTCTAGTTACAGATTAAAAACAGACTTTGAAGCAGTAATAGGTTTCTATCTAAATGGTCTTAAAGCAGCATTTAGGTCAGAGGCACTTTATGAAAAAGGTACAGCTAAAGCAGCCAGAACACTACCAGTACTTTTAAAACCTATTCTTCCCTTGCTTTTTTTAAATTTCAGTGTAAGTAATCTGCAAAGACATTGTTTCAGTGCCAGGCTACAAATACTGTACTCACGTTATAAGGTAACAGCTAAAAATGCAAGAGAGGGAAAATGTGTTTGCAAGCTTGATTTCTTCCTTTGGAAATAGAATTTTTCTCTAAGGCATACAATTTATAGTGTGCTTTCCCTACCAAACACAGAAGTGATACATCCCTGAGGATTTCTGCTCTTTCTACATTAGGAACTCCTACATTGTATTTAGATCTTTCCAGTTGTTTGATGGCTTTCTCAATTTTCACATTTTACTCTTCAGTTCCAGAAGCCAGGCTGAAGAATTTAGGTAACCAAACAATACTTCAAAATTCATGTTCAGGAAAATGAGATACTCATTATAAGAAGTTTTCAAGAGATTTCTTTCATTAATTTCGTTGCCACCTGCATAACAGACTACATTATGTGTTCAGAATAAATCCAAATAATTTTCTTGCCCTTTTTTAGTCTCAGTGTGTTCCTTCTTTAAACTTTTCCTCATTAGCTGCCATGCACATGTTACAGCACCTCTGTGAGAAATGGGAAGGATTGTGACAGGACACATAGGTCTTTACTTCCAAGAACTTGATTTCACAGTTCTGCTCATTATCACACAGAAATGGTGATTTGCTTTTTTTTTTTTTTTTTTTTTTTTTTTTTTAACGTGGATTAAAAATTGCTATTAATGTGTATTTATTTCTGTATCTCAATTGAGCATTTGCAGACTGTCACGTATCTTTCTGATAAAAACTAGTACCTTTTTATTTCAGCTGGATTCTTTCTTGGGTCTGGACTATATGAGAAGACATATGGCTGAATTAACATTTTTGGGATTAATTAAAAGTTTTGGTCTGATAAAGTAGTATAAGTGTTAATTATTCTTCACAGTTGTCACAATTAACAGTGATGCTTAACTTACATTTACAATTACACTGCACTGCTGAGTGCTTCTGCCACTGAAATAATGAGTTACCTGAAGCAACCTCAAATTAAATAATATTTTGGAGCCTTTATCCATAAATCCAAGCAATGAAAATTATGTTTTGAAATGTTCCAAATTCACAAGGCTTTAACAAGAAGTTTGAAAACAGGAAACTTCGCCTCTCTTGCCTACAATCAAAAAGGCAGCAAACAGGTAAAAAACTCAGGACAGTTATCAATTAGTATCTCTGTGGAATAGTTTCCCTCTCCTGTTCGTGAACTCTTTTTTGTTGGACCTAAGTCAATCCTCTCTTCAAGGAGGCAGACATTTAATGTTGTCCAAGGATATTGACAGGTGTTTACCCAGTCAACTTTATTGTTCTTATGCAATCAAATGGGGAGTTCACCTCCAGGTAAAATTTTGGGCTTGGAGATGAGGGTTTGGTTTGGTTTTGGTTTGTTTTTTGTTTTTTTTTTTTTTTTTTTTTTTGGAGTAGAGTAATTCAATTTGCAGTAGAGTGGCAAATAATAGATAATAATACTGCCTAACTATAACTTCCTTAGGCCCCTAAATGGTGCAATGAAGTATTAAGTGAAGTAAATGAAACACGATGCTTCAAAAATAGAATTTTTCCATCATAAATAGATATTCCTGATCTTAAGGCATTAGGCCTTTTCTAAAACTCAGGACAACTAAAACACAGAAGCAAACCCACAATTTTGACAGGTCTTCATAACGTGTGTGCCTTTTCATGTTCTTTACACCTTATAAGGTCTCAAAATCTCAACTTGTCAACATACTGCCTGCACATATGAAAAGAGATGGAAGACAGAAAGTGTCAGTGATAGACAAAGAACTGAAGATGTTGGTGATATGTGAGAAAATCTCAGCCTATGGGAACACCACTGTTATTACAACTGACTTACAAGCGAGTGAGCACAACTTTTCAAGATGAACTCCTTCTCTGGAGATTTTCAAGACCTGTCTAGATGCATTCCTGTGTGACTTGCACTAGTTTATGGTTCTGGCAGGGGCGTTGGACTCAGTGATCTCTGGAGGTCCCTTCCAACCCCTAGCATCCTGTGATCCTGTCACTCTGTTTCCTAGTGTGGGTTATGCTAATATGCATATCATGTGTGTATACTCTTTTGGTAAACTGATAGTAGACAGATATATTTGTGCTTCAGCAAGGCCAGCTATCGTCCAGGTGAAGGACACTCAAGAACATTTGCCTTGGAGGTAAAAAAAAAAATACATAATTGTTTGAAATAGGTAATACTGATTTTATCTTGTTCCTTCTGACTTACCTTGCTTAAGTAATATGAGAACCCATTCTGTACTCATCATGTTACCTTAACGGGAAAAAATTCCATATATAGACACAAAAGAAGAATATTGTTCACGAATGCCATTCTTTTTTTCTGTTTGTAACAAACTATGGATAGTTAAACACTTCGAAGACACATGATGTAGATTTGTGGATTATATACCTATTAAAGATGCATCATTTTGTTTACTTCCCCTAGTGAACATTGCAAATGAGCTGAGAAGGGTAATGTAACCAGCTATCACATTGCAAGACCATCTGCCTTGCACTCTTCTGCCTGCTGATGCACTCCTCCCTAGATTTTTGCTCTCACAGGAAGCACTCGAGCATAGAAGTAGAGTTCCAGCGAGCTGCTTTCCAATTCATTCAGAAAAGCTCAGTCAGGATTTCTTTAGCCTTGACAGAATGAAATTATCATGACTCTTTGTGCCTTTCCTAAATGCATTTCAATATCTCAATTATGCAGAAAGTCACTGGTGTGAAAACTAAAGAAAAATTCCCATCAACTCATTAGAATATTAAAGCTTAGCTTTTTTTTTTTTTTTTTTTTTTTTTTTTTTTTTTTTTTTTTTTTTCTTTTTTTTTTTTTTTTTGTGATATGCACGTACATTTAGTTGGCAAAATACTGCTTCAAATGCTGACCCTCTGCACTGTTTTGATATTTTTAATATATTCTGAAACCCTAAATAAAAGCTTGCAGATTTGTCTTTTAAAGTTTTTAGATACTGGAGGAAGATTTACCTTATTTTGTTGGCATCAATACATGCTTCTCTGGGTGAAAGCATGACTGAAATGCTACCTGTAAGAATGAAATTTCCATCAGGCTTTCCCTGTATGGAAACAGAATACAAACTTTTGTACTATTCCAAAAGAGACAGGAGATTATTGTGTTCTCCCCTCTAGTTCCATTTCCAAAGAAAGACATGTAATGTAATACTTGTTTAGAAAAGTCCTGAACCTGAAAAATACAATTGCCAAAAATGTTTTCAGAAAGTGTGTTGCTAAGTTTTTTCACAGTTGTGGTGCCTAGATATTATTCTGACTCTTTCCCCTTTTCTTATTAGAATTTATGATCTATCTAAATATCTTTGGAACTCCTTTTACTTAGCTTCCCACTTGTCCCAGTTTGAGGCCATGAGCTACCCGGGACTGGAGGACAGAAGAGCAAGAATGAAGATACTGCACACTGATTGGAAGCTTAAAGGGAGATTCTATTTACAGGTGTGTATATGCAAAAGGCAGTCAGATAGAATGAATACATCCACAAGCTAAGCCCAGTCTATCAGACTAGAGCCATCTAGAATCCTCCACCCCCTCCACCCTCAGCAGGCCTGAGAGCAGGCCAGAACTGCCCTCTGCAGCTTAAGCCTACAAGGCCTCAGCAGACTGAATGGCACAGCTCAAACTTCCCTGCTAGCTTGAAACCATCTGTCCCACACAAACCATGAGATAAGAAGGGATGCTGCTGTTCCTGGAGGGACAGTTGACGGGAGGGGAGGAGACTCAAGGAGAGGAGACTCAACGAGAGGAGAGGAGAGGAGACTCGAGAGGAGACTCGAGGAGAGGGGAGGGGAGGGGAGAGGAGATGTCAGCCAGGTACTGCCTTATAAACTGGGATACCAAAAAAATCCAATATCTGAAGGGGGCCTACAGGAAGGCTGGGGAGGGACTATTTACAAGGTCTTGCAATGACAGGACTAGGGGCAGTGGGTTTAAACGGGCAGAGGGAAGATTTAGACTGGATGTCAGGAGGAAGTTCTTTCTGGTGAGGGTGGTGAGGCACTGGCACAGGCTGCCCAGAGAGGTTGTGGCTGCTCCCTCCCTGGAGGTGCTGAAGGCCAGGTTGGACGAGGCCTTGAGTGACCTGTGCTAGAGGTGTCCCTGCCTATGGCAGGGGGTTGGAACTAGATGATCCTTGAGGTCCCTTCCAACCTTACCATTCTATGATTCTATGAAAATGGAACAGAATAACCTGGGACAGGACTCCATCCCTGTGGATTTCTTAAGGGAGCCCGGGACCCCTCAAACTACCACGGCCTTACTGTACCAGCTGAGGGCAGGACAGCCCTGCCTAGCCAAGGCTGCTCTCTCTACCTAGCATCTGAAGCCCTGCAAGTCTGGTCTCTTAAGCCTGTTTTCCTCCTCCCATCACAAACCAAATTAGTCTGTGCTGTTAGGTGTAGACAGACAGAGAGGACCTTGTCAGAGCTTCCCACAATGTCTCAGGAAAGCCCATGAACAGCAGCTTAGCTGTATGTGTAGCTTCCTGTGTGATCTGTGAAAGAGTTTGTACCTCGGGAAGACACTTGGACAGTGAGAGGTATTCAACAGCAGGTTGGGAGAAGCCTCCAGCAACCAAGCCTAGTTAGGAGGCATTCCTCTCTGTGGTGAGGAGGTTGGAACAGATGATTTCTGAGATCCTTTCTGAGGTAAGCCATTCTATGATTCTATGGATAGCTTTAAATTAAGGACAGAACAGAGTTTGTGATTCAGCCTTTGGAGATGAATCACTGAAGATAGCAGAGCACAGTATTGTTTTGCTATGGTTTCAAAAGCTAAAAACTGAATATAAGACAGCTGGAGCTGAGAGTATTAAGCACATAAGGTAGCGAATTGTAATGTATATTTTATTTGATTTATTCAAAATCTGCTTCTGTGTCATCCTGAAATCATGATTAATAAATGTGTCAATATAAGTCTCAGGAATGTTAGCTTACAAAGTATATAATTATTCTCCTTATGTTATTTCTTGTCCTTAGGTATCACATTGAAACATCATTTACAATTGTGGCAACAGGACAAATTCTTACTGAAATGACTTCAAGTTTTGAAAGTATGGGGGGGAAATCACTTATTTAAAATGTATAATTTGTAGTTTCTCATATAAATTCTGCTTATAGAATTTGAATGAGAAAGACTCCCACTTATGCAAAATTTGTCAAGCCCTATCAAGATAGGTGCCTTAAAGCAGCATACTCACTGAAGTGTAACATCACAGTCTTATTCTGGCATATTAATGGAAGTACAAGACTAAACAGACCTTGTTAATTAACAGAGTAGCCATTTCCCACTTTCACGTTACCTTTGAGATTTGCATGTTTTATTCAGGAAAACAACCAGAGATTGTTTCCATTCCTGTACTCAGCAGATGGTGATTCTACCTTTGTTTATTCTCTTTCAAAACTAAGTGGGAGAAGTCAACAGGAAATGTCATCAACAAGAGTCTTTGTTTTCTTAGGTTTACTGAACTAATGTAGAGCTTACATCTCCTGTAAGAATATATCAAATAACATGGATTTAGGGAGAGGTAGGCAGCAAGAATAAATCTAGAAAGTTTGGGGATGACCAAGCCATAGATCAGAAGGCAACAGGCATCTCTTCATACCTAACCTCTGACTTCCTGCGGTGTCAGTTCCAACATAGATAGCATACCAAGTGTATCAAGATTTTTCTTGTCTTTCTCCATGGTTTTTTATCACCTCACCAGCAAACAGACGCTCCAGTCACTCATTATGTACATCTCAGTTCACGTTGTAACCTTTTAGGTCAGAGGACATGAGCAAAGTAGTCTAACATAAGCTGATAGGAATAATAATCTTAGGACTGTAGGATATTTCATGTTGTACGGGACCTCAGGATGCATCTGGTCCAAACTCTGACTCAAAAGAGGATCACTGATGAGACCAGGTCAGTTTGCACAAAGGTTTGTAGACTGGTCTCAAAATCCTTCCATGTTTACTGAAGTGCTTTACTTATGGATAGTCAGAGCTCAGTCCTGGAAACGTTGTATGCAGTTCCAAAGCCAATGACTCATCAAACTCAAATCATTGAAGCAGATGTCAACCAGGTCTTCAGAGATCATTTAACACATGCGTTTGCCTCCGTATATTTTGCACCATAACTTGTTTAAAAATTGTGTCCCTTCACTTTGACTCTGCCTTGCAACTAGAATCTTGAAAATCATTCTACTGTTTAGTGGATATAGAAATAATTAGGATCTAGTTTGGAACAGAGATGTCTAAATTACCCCATGTTAATAAGTCAAGATGTTTCAGCCAGCAGAGAGTGTAATGTCAGTTAAGCAACCTAAACTGCCAGCTTATTCTCCAGAATTCATGTTTCCAAGTTTTTATTTTGCAGAATTTATTTTTTCCAAAATGTTGCTGAATTCTTCAGTTAGTCTTCTTATATCTATCTTGTCCTTACTTACCTATTTAGGCTAAGATCTAAAAACATAAGACTTATATTGTTTTCAGAATTTCTTTTCTCCACAAAGGATGTTTATTATTTCAATGTTTAAGGAAGTCTGTAGGCAATCATGACTTTGTCATTACAAGACATATAATTCAGTTTGAGATGGTTGAAGGAACTTCTTGCCCTCCTAAACTTTCTGAAGTGTCCAACTGGAGCAAGGAGTGCAGTCTCACAGTTGTTTGTCAGTAGTGATTGCCATCCAAATAAGAATCCAAGGCAAATAACATAGAATCAGAGGAAAGAAGGATGAATTTAATAAAAATTGGTTAAAAGCAGTCTGGGCTGGTTTGGAAAACTAACAGACTACAAAACCAGTCTTTTTTAAAATCCCTTCCCCCGCAATTAGATGGTTTAATACAGTAATATGACACAAACTAAACACAGAATTTGCTTCTATAATGGCAGAGTTGCTATGTGGGTAGCTCTGGAGCCTGTGGAGAGACCACAGTGGAGCAGATACCACTGCAGCCTGTGTAAGACCCAACCACCCTGGAGCAGGGGGAAATGTGAGGAATTAGGAGCAGCAGGGAGCAGCAGGGAGGGAGTGTATAAAAAACAACCCACTCATTCCCAATCCCATTGTGCCCCTGAGTGTTGGGAAGGTAGAGGAGTGGGGAGTGAGGGAGTAAAGATGATCCTGGAAAAGCAATAGGAGTATTTTAAGTTTTGATTTTCTTTCTCATCATCCTTTAAAAAAAAAAATAAAATTATGTTTTTACAGAACCATATTACAGAAGCATGAAAAAGTAGAGAGTGGTAAATTCATCTTACTGGGATCTTTAAATACAAAAACTACATAAAAACATTCCAGTTCTGTATAAAAATGTCCTTAAAGTGCAGCACACATCGGCCAGGTTTTATCCAAGAATAAGAAGTATAGAAATAGAAAGAATATTTTATAACTGAAAGCCTTGTTGTATCATCATTAGCATAATTATCTCAGCAAGTGATCTTCTGCTTTTGTAATCCCTTTAATTCTGCATCACTCCTACATTTACAGCAGCAAGAAAAGCCTAAGCAAATTTGTTGACTTCTCTCAACTCTTGCTTTTATTTATTCTTGTTGGTAAGCCACGCGAAAAAATAGCATCATGCCTGTATGCCTGGAGCTTTGTTACTGCAGGTCATTCCTTTACCCTATCAGCTCTCTGTAGAAATCAGTAAATGTGTTATTTGCTTTCTAAATAAGATTCATTGTTAGTGGCAGTGTCTCTTTGTTATGGTTCTGACTAATTTCACGGCAGTGTTGAATCCCATCATTGCTTAAGGTCCCATGACAGTCATCTGTTTTCCAGTCAATCTGCATGAAACTAGTACTTTTCCTTACACTTTCCCATCAAATGACAGAGATTAACCATCTGCAGTTCTGATCCTTTGTATTATTTAAATTCTTTGGTAGAGCATGTGACAATAGGTGTAAGGTCAACTGGTTCTACATTGCTATACTAAAATAGAAATTGGTTACTAAGGCTATGCAAAGAGACTTAATTTCAACATGTCTGTCCAATAAAATCTATGATGTATGTCAGTAGAATTTTCGTAAGGATACTACTCAGAAAGAAAGAAAAACTGTGCTTTGGACTATTGGAGCATGCATGCATAGCACAGTGGCACTACCCGGCCCTTTATTATGCAGTTTCAAAAGCTGAATGTGTTTGAACATGAACAGTAACTCACATTTAGAATCACAGAGTGGTCTGGGTTAGAAGGGACCTCCAAAGGTCATCTAGTCTAACCCCCTCTGCAGTAAGGAAAGGCATCCTCAACTAGATCAGGTTGCCCAGAGCCCTGTCGAGCCTTACCTTGAATATCTCCATGGATGGGACCTCAAGTACGTCTCTGGACAACCAATTGCAGTGTTCCATCACCCTCTATGAACAAATAAAAAATTACACCATCTCAAAATCTGTACAGTTCATTTATTTGCCAGACTTTGGACTCCAGTTGAAACTGTGAAACATGCTGTCTCAGGCCAGTATGTAATGATTATATGAAGGTTGAGGGAATGACTACTAACTAAATTATTGATTTATTCTGTTTGTCATTGGTCAGCTCCAGAGCTATAAAGCATATAGCTATAAAGAAGGATGGCAGTGAGTTATGCTGTCATTCCTGGGAATGATCTCACTACAGAGTAAGTTGAAGCAGCAGCATGAGGAACTGATCACACTGTTCATCTCTTCTTTTGTGAATACAGGTTTTCTGAAGATACAAGCACATTATCTCTCAGAATTCTGTGTGCAAAGTAGAAGATCTTTTCCATTAAATAACTCTCTGTGGCAAAGTCTGTCCTCTGAGACATGTTCACAATGTTCATTAGAATTAACGGTGGTTAAATCTAAGTATTAGATGGCAGATCTGGTCCTCTGACTGAGAAGTAGTTACAGTGAGTGAGCACTGATTGATTTGCATGCTGTGGGAACAAAGACTTCAAGCTGTTAGTTCAATGTTAGGGTACTTTGTATTTTTCCTGAGGATATGCTGAAACACTACTCAAATTTATTCATTCATTACCAATGAATATTCAAAGAACAGTAAAATAACAGGGAATCAGAAATTTTCAGATGAGGGAGAAAGTTTTGACACTGTGTCTTCCTGTGATCGCAGCTTTGGGAAACTGTTCGGTTTTAGGGACCACCATAAACTATAGAATTCAGGGTACAGTGATTTGAGTATCTTCAAAGTTCAAACATTTAAAACAATCATCTAACAGGAATAACACCTCTTTTATAAGTAGCTTTAGGGAGATTAGAAATAGTTGCATATGTTAAAATTAGTTTCAATACCTGATTTGGTAAAGCGAAATTTTCCATTGCTCTACAACTACCTGAAAGGAAGCTGTAGCAATGTGGGGGTTGAGGTCTTCTTCCAGGCAACTTGTGAGGCATGGGCAACTTGAGAGGGCATGTCTTGAAGCTGCACCAGGAAAGGTTGAGGTTGGATGTTAGGAAGCACTTCCTTATGGAAAGGGTAATTAGAAACTGGAATGGACTGTCCAGGGAGGTGGGGTAGTCACAGTCCCTAGAGGTAAGGAAAAGTTGGATGTGGCATTTAGTGACATGGTCTGGTCAATATGGTAGTGTTAGGTCATAGGGTGAAATGGATGATCTCAGAGGTCTATTCCAGCCTCAATAATTATGTGATTCTGTGAAATATATTTAAAATAATAAAATTTGATTTAAAAAATGGCAAATATTATGAAGCTGAATATTATTTTTTTTGTGCTTAAACCAATTGAAAAAACCCAACACTAGCAGGCTTTAAGTAAGACTCCTGTCAACATCTAAAATCTGTGTAAAAAACAATGAATTTTTTTTAATGGAAAAAACTGTAGGTCTTGAAACCCCAAATTCTAAGGACATAAATGAAAAACAAAGCAAAACAAAACAAAAAACCCAAACCAAACAAGCAAAAATCCCAACCAAAAAACCCAAACCACACTACAGTAGTAGGTAAGTATAACCTGGAGAGTAACACAAATAACTATGTGTAAATATTTACCTAAATGTTATATATTTATATTGCAATAAATTGTAAATAAGCAAAACTTAGGTTACTTAATTAGATTTCTGAAGTGCTGTGGCCTGAGCAATAGGCCCTGAACCAAAGTTGACCTCTAGGTGAACATCCCAAACAAATGTTAGATATTATTAGTATCTGCTTATTAGTGGAATATGTCTCTATCCCTGGTATATTACCATTAGCAAAATATAGACACTTTAGTGACAGATATGGACAAAATGTAACAATGAGTGAAGATGAAATGTCCTGAGAATGGATTTAGCTTGGCCTGTTTGGTAAATTGTTGAGGCCTTATTTGGGCTTGGTGGACCAAGACATATCTGGGAGATTGTCAAGGCCATGCAGCCAGAGTTTTGGCCCTGTTGGGAGGATGTGTTCAAAACAAAGTAGAGAGACATACTCCCTTAGTTCCTTCTTGGGCCCTGACTGGACTATTGGAGGAATCTTAACAGGAGAACCAAGCTGGATATTCCTTCATTTGAAGTGAGGTAAACATGCATATTCAATGATATAAAAGCTGGATCCTCTTGCAGTGACTTTGGAAGCCTCACCTACAAGTGCGTGTACTGCATAGGACTTCCCAATGGCCAGGAAATGTTCTCCAAATCTTTGCTGTAACCAGGGTTCTCCAGTGACTGTGGATCTGGATGTGGATCTGGAGGGGAAGAAACAGCCTCAGGCACCGACATCTTCTGGGTGCTGACCAACTGGAAAGCAGCTTGACATAAAGGCCTTACGAGTCCTGGCGCACACAAAGTTGAGCATGAGTGAGCATTGTTGTCTTGCAGCAAAGGCAGCTAATGGTGTCCCTGTCTGTGGTTGTAAATTTATTGCAAGCAGACCAAGGTTGGGGTTCCTTCTGCTCTGCTCTGCACTGATGAGGCCACACCTGGAGGAGAGCTGTATCTGGTTCTGGATTCTCCACTACAAGAGAGAAATGGACATGATGCAAAGAGTCCACCAAGGGTTCATTGAGAGGATGAAAGAAATTCAACATGCCTCTTGTGAGGGAAGGCTGGAAGAGTAGAGCCTGGAGAAGGGAATGCTGAGGGGGATCTTTATTTCTTAATGTATCATTATAATAGATGTTTAGGTATTTATTGTCTCTCTCTCACATTGTATTTTCTAAAATATTACATTTTTAATCCACAATACTAAGGGATGCTTTTTTGAAATGCAGGCTGGTTTGCTTTCTGGTCCTTAGAAGGTTGCCTGAAATTAAAAGTACAAGTTAAAGCATGTATTTGTCAATAACATTTTACATAACCATAACACTTGAAAAGTACTAATAATTATAAATCAGCATTAAATAGCAATTTTGAATCTTCAAAGGACATTAACTAATTAATCTTCATAATGCCCCCAAGGAAATTAATGGCCTATACAACAGTTAATGGAGTATGTTTCTCAAAATCCCTAATGCTCTTCCTCTAGCATTTCTTAAATTATTAAATTGTCCAAATTAATTAATTAATTGCTACAATGTACCAAATAGATTGGGCTTACAAGAAAAAGGAGAACATTAATGATAAAGATTTTTGTTCATCGATTGACTCAAAAGCTTCTTCCTAGACTGAAAGTACATCTTCCAAAATCAAAATTTAATAAATCTCCAAATGTCCTTTAATTCTATAAGTTTAAGACCCCAACTGCTCAATGCCTATGTCAATCTTACAGCATAGAGAGATCCTGGAGAACAGTAGCAGAGGATAAGGAAAAATGAAACCTTAGGCCAAACTTCCAATATACTAAACAGCAAATCATTGCTGTTTCTTCCATCAGACACAGGATGTTGGTGAATCTGAAAAATGTATGCACACACAGGCACACAAACACCTATACACCCTAAATTCCAGTGCTGACTTTTTCAGGCAATGACAGCTGTTTAGGATCTCTTGCTGAAGTTCCTTTGCAGTCAAGAAAGACTGAAAAAATACTCCCATTGATTCCTCTCTTCTAACATTATAATTAATAAATTTAAACTTAGAAATGTTTCCTAGAGTTACTGAAAATAGCAAAATATCAACTCACTTATCACTTATGGTCTGAATTTAATATCTTACTACCCTACTATAATTAATTTTGTTAATCTTCCACTGCAAACTAGGAACAAAGTACAATTTATTCAAGTCTGCCTGGTAATCTCCAAGTTCAAAATGTTACAAATAGGTGCCTTTGGCTGGATTAATTACCATACTTAATAATTCAATACTTGGCTGGCAGTGACCCTCCTGAATCAGGCTTAGAGTTCCACTGGGGAAAGAGCTCATTAACAGGCTATTAGGTCGCCTCTCTCACTTATCAGTTCTTTGCAGAAGGCACCCATGGATAACGATCAAAATGGTTCAGAAAATCATTTTCATAAGGACTGGAGAAATATGTGGAAAGTAAAATAGAAACATTTCCTATGATCTTTCAGTTTTGTTTTTTATTAAATAAATTTTATTTTAATGCATTTTTAAATGTTTTTTGATATTATTACAGGAAAAAAACATTAAATAAGCAATGCCTGTGCAAACATATCTGCTAGATATGCTGTCTAGATTCTTATGTTATATATATTCTTACAGTCAAATATTGTTTTCCTTAAAATTCATGCCTGTTTTGAGCAATCTACCATGCTGATTTATATGCTATACATGTTAATATAGCATAAATGTGTGTATATATATATATATATATATATATATATATATTACTGTAACAGTACAAGCCATTAAATATTCTCCCTTAATTACTAGTATGATGATACAAACATTTTTAAATGGCCAAGAGTTATATATTAGGGTGATAAGGGAAGTTCAGAGGAGTAACTGTTCAAAATGTTTAATTCATCTTAGTTTTATTAGTCTTGATTAGATCTTTCCATTGGCCACAAGGAAAAGATGACTTCACCAGGGTGATCAGGTCAGGGATATGAACCCTTTAAACTGTGTTTAGGAAGGCTGGTCTCCTCCTTTCTCTTCCTCTTTCCAGTTATAGAGGGAGAGTGAGGATGGAAAACTCATTAAGTTAATCTGCACGAACTATTCATTCGCATCAAGTCTCAGTTTACAAACTTGTCTATTTCACATGTTCAGCAATTACTGTGCTTTAAAAATATACTTGCATTTATTTTACAAAAGCACAATCAAAAAACTCCTCCCAAACATTGTGGGATTAGCAGATAAATTAATCCCTAAACTGTAAAGAATCCAATGTTAAATATGTCTTAATTGGAGCCAGTTCCAATATTTCCCAACTTATAAAGTCCTGCAGAGAGAGACACATGAGCAAGGCCACAGTGCTCAGAAACTGTAATTGACTCTACTTACATGAAATGGATTATAAATGTTACACATAATAAACTTGCAAGTCCCTAAAGAATTTGACTTCTTTCATTTAATCTATATTTCAGGTTTTAATTAGTGTAATGGAAAACTCAATTACTTCTGAAATTATATCATTATAATTTGTAACCCAAAATAATGGAATGTAACGCCTCTTCATTTCCACATCTCACTGAAAACAAGACTTTACCTCTCAAGGCTGAATGCTCTGGGGACAGACAGAAGACAGTTTACATCAGACCATGTTTATATTCAGAAATCTGATGCTTGCCTCATAATTCTCAGCACTTTGCTTCCATTGGCCATTTAGGTTGATATTTAATATTATCTCCACTGCCTTGCTGTTTATTTTTGCCAGCTAACCTGAACAACCCAAATATTCACAAGATTTAGTCACTGCTGGTTTATCCTATTTCAGTACCTAGGAGAACTGCCTTGAAGAACTTCAGTCTGCAGTGTTTGGAATATGTGAATGATTGCACTACAATTGCAAACTAGACTAGGAGAGGGCAAAGGCTGTAAGTGTGCTTATCATCTGCAAATAGCCTGATCAAAACATCTCAAATTTGGTTGAATATTAAATAGAGAATACAACTCTACGAAGAATCTATGCTGCAAATACAACTGAATGGCAAAAAGAAGCTAGCCTGTCTACCAAGGAGGGAAATACAGGCACTTTTGAAGAAGAAAACAAAAGCTGGAGAACTAAATACAAGGATAAAGTGGGAATGTTTAAGTAGCTGACAGGAAGAGAAGAGTTATGTTTAGAAATCACTTTACAGTGACTGTGAATATGATTACAGTCACAACATATCTAGTGAACAGGTACTGTAATCATATTCACCACTGCAGAAGAGATATGAAAAGAGGAAGAGGCAAAAAAAAATCCAAACACTTCCTGAAAGGCAGCCATTAGCTCCCTAAACCATACAAAGTATCTTTACAGGGGAGAAGCAAAGAGTTTGATTATTTGAAGGAAATATTCTTCTTTGGAGTTTTTCCTTTGGAGAAAATAAATCTGGCGCTTCCAAGAAGGTAATTGCTTGATTTCTACCACATTATCATCCGTTGATAATAATGTGAATAAATGGTCTAATGGCAACAAAAAAGAGCTGTGTACAATCCCTAAGGACTGCCAAAACAGTCTTTCAGTTCTGCCTGGGTAGATGTTCCAAAAGGAAATGTCAGTGACATGGACAGAGGAATGGAGTTTGTCAGTGACATGGACAGAGGAATGGAGTGCACCCTCAGCAAGTTTGCAGATGACACCAAGCTGTGTGGCACAGTCGACTTGCTAGAGGGCAGGGATGCCATCCAGAGGGACCTGGACAGGCTGGAGAGGTGGGCCCAGGCCAACCTCATGAAATTCAATAAGGCCAAGTGTAAGGTCCTGCACCTGGGTAGGCACAATCCCAAGCACAAATCCAGGCTGGGTGGTGAATGGCTGGAGAGCAGCCCTGAGGAAAAGGACCTTGGAGTCTGGGTTGATGAAAAGCTCAACATGAGCCTGCAGTGTGCACATGCAGCCCAGACAGCCAACCAAGTCCTAGGCTGCATCAAGAGAAGCGTGGCCAGCAGAGCAAGGGAGGTGATTCTGCCCCTTTACTCTGCTCTCGTCAGACCCCACCTGGAGTACTGTGTGCAGTTCTGGAACCCTCAGCACAGGAAGGACATGGAAGTGTTGGAGCGGGTCCAGAGGAGGGCCACAAAGATGATCAGAGGGCTGGAGCAGCTCTCCTATGAGGACAGGCTGAGAGAGTTGGGGCTCTTCAGCCTGGAGAAGAGAAGGCTTCGAGGGGACCTGATAGTAGCCTTCCAGTATCTGAAGGGGGCCTACAGGAAGGCTGGGGAGGGACTATTGACAAGGTCTTGCAATGACAGGACAAGGGGCAATGGGTTTGAACTGGCAGAGGGGAGATTGAAACTGGATGTTAGGAGGAAGTTGTTTGCAGTGAGGGTGGTGAGACACTGGCACAGGTTGCCCAGGGAGGTTGTGGCTGCTCCCTCCCTGGAGGTGTTCAAGGCCAGGTTGGACGAGGCCTTGAGTGACCTGTACTAGTGAGAGGTGTCCCTGCCTATAGCAGGGGGTTGGAACTAGATGATCCTTGAGGTCCCTTCCAACCTTACCATTCTATGATTCTATGATTCTATGAAATGAACATGTAATTGTGTTACCTTGAGCACTGGCAGTTATGTGGTATTTGAAAGCTGCATACCAACACTACCCCAGTCTGCTTCTGAAGGCATTTGGAAGCCTCAGCCCAGGACCTGTGCAAACAGTTCATGTTGAGGTCCTGGTGCATCTTTTCAGTCACTCTCCTGTGTTGTGCTGGTCCGTGACCCAAACCATATCTCATAGTCTGGTCCTGTTCAAACTGTCCTCTTAGGTGTGGTCTGTTATACTCATCACAGTTTGCCTTGCATTCAGCTCGTGGTCAAGTTGAGGTCATCAAATTCCCATGTAAGTAGAAGACCTTGGTGGAAAAAAACCCAAGCTTCGTTTAAAATGGATGAGAAGACCAAGTAACAATGAACTACCACAACCTCATTCTGCAGATTAGGAGATAGAAAAGCAACTAGAAGACATTCGAAGGACCAACACATTGGAACATAGACTTTCAAAATAAGCACAACTGGAAGGAGATGTTCAAAACAATTTAAGTCTTATTTAGACAATAAAAAGTATGATCAGATTTCTTAGAATTATCAAATGTTGGGTGTCAACTTATTTACAGAGCTTAGGATCTAAGAGTTCCAAAGACAGCTGTCATTTGCTGCTAATTATCTTAAAAGCAAGCACCTAAACAGAGCTGAGCCATTAAAAAAATTGCTATCAATTTTGTGTGATGAATACTAGAGCTGCTGTCAGACAACATCTAAGTCTTGCTAAATTGCATTTCGAACCCATGGCAATGAGCCTCACTGCACTCAAGTTTTAGTTTGTAACTGAATGCGTGTTTTAAATAGGTGCTAAAGACCTCTGTGTCACAACATTCATTTTAGGGTGGTGGTAAATACCACTCCAGAATCATAAGGTTTCACTGAGAATCAATCTAAGCTAAATAAAACTGTGGCACAAGCTTGCATAAAATTAATAAACACTGTCTTAGTTTTACCTTGCATAAAATTAATAAGTGCTGTCTGATTCAGTTATGAGCCATGCTGAATTTGAGACTGATTTCCTTTCATTTATTCTTCAGCCTTTCAAACTTGTTCACAACAACCTGTCATCTACTGTAGGAACCTGTGGAGCTGATTATAAAAATTGCCTGTGCATTTTGTATTCACCTACCTTTATATCTTGAGGTAGTGCAGGCTGGGTTTTTTTTTGAAGGTTAACGAGTAAACAATCAACTAGTAATGGCTGAGTAGCACATATTGTTGAGCTTTCCTTAGGTATGCTAGGATCACTAAACCTCACTTCATTTCAAATTTACAACTCAAGGAAATACAAATTATCAGGGGGGCTTTATTTTATTAAAAAAAAAATAAATATATTATTTTGACTGAAGAAACTGTCATTCTTGTACTCCAGTTAGTACCTTACTGAGTTTCATGGGCTTGATCTATTAAGTCTAAATTTCCATGGTAGTAAGCCACCCTAGAGAACAGCTGCAATAGCACAATGCACAAACTTCTCTCCACTGAAAGGCCCAGCAATCATCACCACAGCCTGGTCAGTAATGTGTGTTGGGTCTCAATGCACCTTCTGGCTGATAGCTTCCAGCAGCTGGACTTGCAGCACTTCTAAAGCAAATCTTGATAGTTTCCATAGATGATAAAACTCATGGTAGATAGCAGAAGCGCCATTCTCTCAGGAGGCAATACAGAAGGAAGAACAAAATGATTCTGGCAATTTATTTATGCTTAGTACAATCTTTCATAGGAGGTTACAAGCATATCTAAATCCATCTTAGAATCTCTGTGTATAACACATTGATGTCTTTGAGACTAACTACTGAGGAAGCATTCTCAATTATTCTGAGCCTTTGAGTTAAAAATACTCATCTGATTTTGTAAGGCTAATATCCTTCTTTAAAAGCCATCACAGTTCTGCTTATATTTGGGCACCATGAAAGATATTAGATAGTTCTCAACTAATTAAAATGCAAGAAGGATGGAAGAAAATCAAATTATCTTAATATCACACTAAGAAGTCCTCCCAAGGCCCGAAACTTTCCATGAATCTGTAAAAACCTTTGGAGAGGTTCAGTGTATGGCAATAATAGTCACTATACTTGATACCTGCATTGTGTTGTTACTGCTTGAATAAAATCCTATGCATGTAACTGATCTTACTAAGTCTCAGAAAAGACAATGCTCTTCAGGTTTATGTCAGTACTTCCAACTCTAAGGAAAAAACACAACCTGCCCCAAACCCCTGAGTAAGATTCCTCTGAGCTGTGATTTTCTATAATGTGGTAAGTAAAAATGTAAACTGGGTGGGGTTAGTCTGCTCTCAAGAAACAATAAAGCAGCTGGTGCTGTCTGTGTTTGAGTGAATCTGTGTTGCACTGTGTGGTAGACCATGAGCATACATAGGGCTTTAAACGGGGTATGAAGGGGGAAGGGGA
>VWZE01024892.1:521-11695 GCA_013396675.1 Eubucco bourcierii
ACTGAAGCAGAGGTAGATCAGACTGAAGCAGAGGTAGATCAGACTGAAGCAGAGGTAGATCAGACTGAAGCAGGGGTAGGATCAGACTGAAGCAGGGGTAGGATCAGACAACTAAAGTGCTTGGTGGGGGAGGCTGAAGTGTCAACCACCAGAAGTTACAGCAATGCTGCCAGCTCATGGAAAACTGGCGTGGAGAGGAGGAAAGCCCAAAGGGATCTGGGAATTCTCTCGTGTCTGGGAAATCTGCTGCAGGAAAGTGGAAAGTATTTGTGAGAGAAAGGAGAGAAGCTGCAACTGACATTCCTCTGGTCGTGGCTCAGAGAGAGAGAGAGGGGAGAAAGGCACTGCCAATGCAGGGTGAAGCAGCATGGAGAGGGTGGGATGGTCCAGCTGAAAGGCAGAGCTGGGTAATTGTGACACCACAGAAATGCTGAGAATGAAGAGGAAAGCCTTAAAGGAGCTGGGTTAGTGTGGGGGTGGAGTGGGGATGAGTGGTTGGGGGTGCTCTGAAAACAGGAATGGGGGAAATGGGAAAGTTTGGGTGCTGGCTGTCAGCAGTGTGCCCTCATAGGAAAACAAAACAGAGCTTGGAGAGTTTATCTGACTCAGAAATGAAAGTGGAAGCGAAATGAATGTAAAGTTCTGGTGGATGCCAGTGTTTTGTTTAACTTATGTGCTCAGCTGAAGACAAGCTCGTGGGGTTTGTCTCTCAAAACAAGAAATGGGGCAGCTCTGCCTGCAAAGCAGATGTCTGGAGTGGGCTTTCAAAACAGCAGAGCAGCCAGAATCCAGGAATCCTTGAATCCCAGTGTGGTGAGGTTGGAAGGGACTTTGCAGTCCAAACCCCTGCTCAAGCAGGGCACCCACAGCAGCTTGCCCAGCAGCACAGTGCCCAGCTGGGCTTGGAAGCTCTCCACACAAGGACACTCCACAACCTCTCTGGGCAGCCTGCTCCAGGCCTCCAGCACCCTCACAACAAAGAAGTTTCTCCTCCTGTTCAGATGGAACCTCCTGGCTTCCACTTTGTGCCCATTGTCCCCTGTCCTGTCCCTGGGCACCACTGACAAGAGTCTGGCCCCAGCCTCTTGCCCCCCACAGCTCCTTTAGCTCTTGCTGAGCATTGCTCAGATACCCTCTGGGGCTGCTCTCAGCCTTTGCTCCTCACAGAGTAGCTCCAGGCTCCTCAGCATCCTTGCAGCCTCCACTGGACTCTCTCCAGCAATTCTCTGTCTCTCTTGAAGTCAGGAGCCCAAAACTGGAGCCAGGACTCCAGCTGTGGTCTCACTGTGTCAGAGTGGATGTGGAGGAGAACCTCCCTCGACCTACTGGCCACACTCTACAGAATGCACCCAGGACACTGTTGGCCACCTTGGCACCTCATTGCTGGCTCATGAGGAACTTCTCCACCAGCACTCCCAGGTCCTTCTCTGCAGAGTTGCCTCTCAGCAGGTCCTCACTCCCCTGTGCTGCTCCAGGAGGTTGTTCCTGCCCAGGTGCAGAACCTACACTTGCCCTTGCTGACCTTCATGAGGTTCCCTCTGCTCTCTGCCCTCTGCCCAGGGCTCCCTCGGTGATGAATGAAGGCTACTAGCAGGGTTTGTGAAAGCCTTCATGAAAGAAACATGAGGAGAGTAAAAACCCAAGAGAGCATGAGGGCAGGGGAGGCTGCTAACAGCAACTGCAAGTCCCTCTGAGTTCCACATGCCATCAGCTTATCCTGAGGAGGGAGATACGTGGAGAATGGGAAGGGGCAGTGAGCTGGGGCAGCTTTTCCTGCTTATGTTGGCTCTTCCCCTCCAAGAGGGTGGCTGCTGTCCCTGGCAGACTCTGCCTCCAAGACACAAAGTAGAGGAAACCTATTTTTAGTCTCCAAGAGACAAAAGTGCTAGTGAAAACAAAACAAAACAAAACAACAACCAAACAAACCCAACTGTTGAAGAATCCAATTGCTTCCTGTTTAGGGCTGCTGCTGTGAGCAGAGATCCTGCCAAGATGATGAGGCTGGGCAGGACTTCAGTGCAACTTGCAGCTCCTGGGGGCTGCCCCTGGGAGAGCAAGGAGGGCAGGCAGGTCTGGCTGAAGATATGTCATAGAATCACTGAATGGTTTGGGCTGGAAGGGACCTTCAAGATCATCTTGTCCACCCTCTGCAGTCATCAGCAACATCCCCTGCTCAATCAGGAAGCTCAGAGCCACATCAAGCCTGACCTTGAATGCTTTCAGGGATGAGGCCATCACAACCTCCCTGGGCAACCTGTTCCAGTCTCTACCTGGGGATGAGAGATAAGAAAAGATGCCCCCAGCTCCTACAAGTCCCTACACTGGTCCACTGGGAATTGAGCTACTGCTCTTTTGGGATTTTTGGTGTCTACAGGTTTTAGGCTAAGCTTAAATCTGCTTGGGTTGAAAGATTCAAGTGTTTAAGAGCTGTCTGAGGAGACAACCTGCAGTGGTGGCTACACTGAGTGTAAGAGGACAACCTGCAGTGATGGCCACACTGAGGCTAAGAGAACAACCTGCAGTGATGGCCACACTGAGGCTAAGAGAAGAACCTGCAGTGATGGCCACAGTGAACCTCAACTGAATTAAGGGCTGATCCCTCTGAAAAAAACCAAACACTTGGGAAGTTAGGTCTGAGGCAGTCAAGAGAGCAGCTCCCATGTGGGTCAGGGCAGCTTAGGGCCAAAAAGGATTAATTTCTTTAGCTTAGAAGTGTCTCTGATGCTTCATGATGCTTTAGCTTAGAAGTGTTTTTGGTGCAACAAACTCCATGCAAGAGGTTAAATGAGGCACCCAGCCAGGCTCACCAAAATTAAAGCCACAGGCAGCTAGTGGGAAGCAGTTCCTCATTGGGAAACCTCAGCATTTCAAAGCTTCCAGAAGCATAGAAATTCTCATTAGGAATCCACCTAAAAGGCAATTTGATTTTTTTTTTTTTCCCCTGCTGAGGGACAGGACACACTGCAATGCTTCAGGGGGCAGTTTGTGTTTCTGCTGCTGCTGCACAGTTATGAACACATCCTGGGTGTTAGCAGCTCCTTACTCTAACAAGGAGCTTTGCTTCTCCTGCTGCTTCTTCCACATCAGGCAGC
Organism: Eubucco bourcierii; assembly: GCA_013396675.1. NCBI lineage: Eukaryota > Metazoa > Chordata > Aves > Piciformes > Ramphastidae > Eubucco > Eubucco bourcierii. Next base: position 3,614 of record VWZE01024892.1, read on the forward strand.
ATCAAAGGGAGGAAGGGCAAGAAGGCTGGTGGAGGGTGTGGAGAACAAGGAGCAGCTGAGGGAACAGGAGGAGGCTGAGGGGAGACCTCAGTGCTCTCTACAGCTCCCTGAAGGCCAAAATGAGTCTAAGAGGACAACCTGCAGTGACGGCCACACTGAGGCTAAGAGAACAACCTGCAGTGATGGNCTATTCTCAGGTCATAGGTGAGGAAATAGCCTGAAATTGTGCCAGGGGTGGTTTAGGTTGAAGGTGATGAAAGATTTCTTTGTTGCAAGAGTGGTCAGGGATTGGAACAGGCTGCCCAGGGAGGTGGTGGAGTCCCCATCCCTGGAGGTGTTCAAGGAACCTGTGGCCATGGCATTTGGGGCCATGGTTTAGTGGCCATGGCAGTGCTGGGTTGGAACTCAAAGATCTTGAAGGTCTTTTCCAGCTGAAACAATTCTATGCTCCTAAGACATGACAGCTTTTCTCCTAGCTGAAAGGAGCAGGAGGGAGTCCCCATGGGTGGATTTACTCCTGGTTGCACACAGAGGATTTTCAGCTACCCTCCCTGGCACACCATGAATGAGCATGGAAAGAGGAAATCCAAAGGGAAAGGGAAAAAAAAAAAAAACAAACCCAAAACAAAACAACCAACATCCTGGTAGACCACATAACACACAAAGCCACCACTTCATTTCTGCTCAGGGTTCTCAGAAGGAAGTGAAAGTCTTTGCAAAGCACCTCAGGCAAGCTGGGAGCAGCTGCCAGCAGAGACAGCGCTGAGCCCGGGCTAAAGGCAGCACAGCAGCCTGGCCGTGCTGGGGAAGCTCCTGCGCATCCCCATGCACTTCTCCTGGTCGATGAAGAGGGAGTTGGCCTTGATGGCCAGGTCGTGCTCCAGGACTGACTTGGAGTGAACCAGCATCTGCAGCGTGTCCTCGGCGTCCCTCAGGCGCTGCTGGAGAGTCTGGATTGTCTCGTCGATTTCAAACACCTCGTTGACAAGGCTGGAAGCCAGCGAGAGATGCCTGTGAGCATTCCCCTCATGGGAGTGGTTTTCTAGCAGGGCTCCTTGGGCACAGGATTTCCCTCTTTGGCCTGCTCAGAAGAACTTGGACACAACATTTCTGGCAGGTGCATGAAGGCAGAGCTCCACCAGAGCTCACTTTCCTGGTGGGGTTTGCTCTGATGCTTTGGCAATGCAGAGCCACATCTCCCAGAGCAGCTCATGCCACTGAGAAGAGGGACAAGCAGCTGTGGCTTCCTGTTCCTGTTTGGGTTTGTGGGTGTGCTGGTTTGAGGCTAATTAGAATATTTTAATAGAGAAAATTGCACTATAGGCTGTGTGGGTTTGTTAGTTCACCCTCCTGTGCATTCCCTGTGCAGGGGTCCTCCCCACCCCCGTGGGTGCACCCACAGCAAAACAGGACAGCTGGGAGAGGCTCAAAGGGAATGTGAAACAGAGGGAGGGTGGAAACAAGGGCAGGTGAGATGCTCAGCAGGCTCTGGGGCTGGGTTTACTTTGCTTTTAAAGGGCTTCAAGGACCAGAGAACTCCCAGGAGGAGATGTGTGGCTTGGAGGGTGCTGCTGGACACTTAGGGCAGGCTGCTTCTCCAAAGCCCCTTAGGGTGTAATCCCAAAGAGCCCACTGGGAAGGATTTCCTCTGTCTCCACGGGAGGGGAGAACAGCTCTGACTGCTTCTCCATGTGGTGCACCCTTTCTTGTGGCTACTAAAAATGAAGGAGCTGAGGGCCCTCAGCATCACAGAATCACAGAACTCAGAGGGTTCTAAGGAAACCTCAAAGGTCAGCTTGTCTCAGCCCCCTGCAGCCACCAGGGACATCTCCAATTAAATTAGGCTGCTCAGGGCTCCACCAAGTTCAACCTTAAATGTCTCCAGGCATGAGGCCTCAACCACATCTCTGGACAACCTGTTCCAGTATTTCAGCATGAGCCTGTCAGAGGGTAAAAGCCTTAACCTTCAAAACTGAGCAGATTCAACTGCTGGGAAGCAGGCAGGAGAGAAGTTGAAGTTCACTCAGGTGGGACCACTCCAGCCCCTCATGGGGCTGTAGCCAGCTGTGGCATACAGCCTCCTCCCAGCACCCAAAGCCTGGCACACCTGCTCATTGCCTTGCATCATATCAGTGCCCTCATGGAAGGGCTATTTAGAAAAGAAGCCACAACTGATTTTGTCCTCTAGTGCCACAACAAAAGTGTGTCCAGCAGGTCCAGGGAGGTTCTTCTCCTTCTCTGCCCTGCCCTAGTGAGACCACACCTGCAATACTGTGTCCAGTTTTGGGCTCTCCAGCTCAAGAGAGAGAGGAACCTGCTGGAGAGAGTCCAGCAGAGAGCCTTTAGGATGACTGAGGGACTTGAGCAGCTCCCCTGCAAATGAGAGACTGAGAGCCCTGGGGCTGTTTAGTCTGGAGAAGAGAAGGCTGAGAGCAGATCTGATCAATGTGTGCAGATATCTGAGGGGTGGGTGTCAAGTGCCTGGGGCCAAGCTCTTTTGGGTACTCAGCAGCAACAAGCCAAGGAGCAACAGCTACAAACTGGAACAGAGGAAGGAGGTTTCAGCTCTACAGTGAGGGTGACAGAGCCCTGGAGCAGGCTGCCCAGAGAGGCTGTGGAGTCTCCTTCTCTGCAGACTTTCCAAACCCACCTGGATGCATTCCTGTGTGAACTACCCTAGGGGCTCCTGCTTGGCAGGGGGGTTGGACTGGATGATTTCTGGAGGTCTCTTCCAACCTCTAAAGTTCTGTGACTCTGTGATGCTCCCCACCCATGAGGCCAGCCCTGTGCTCTGTGCTCTGTGCTCTGCCCTCACCGGAGCTGGGCAGGGTCGCGGCACAGCTCCAGGTCTGGTCTCCATTTGCGCTCATCCAGCCGGGTCTGAGCCACTTTCAGAGCAGGTCCTTTGTCCCTGATGGCTTTTCGGATGGCTTCTATGTTCAACTCCAACTGGAAGATTTCCTGCAGTGTCTGATGTGAAAAGCAAACACATGCAGCAGTTAAGAAGAGATTCTCAAAGTGACCACAGCATTTCCCTTTTCTCCTGTCTGCTTGCAGCTCAAAAAGCAGACCCTGGGCTCAGACCACAGCCACTCTGCCACGTGTAGTGAAGTGGGGGTTGGGATCTTCTTCCTGGCCTCAGGTGATGGCAGGACACAGCTGGCACAACAGCTGTAAGCAAAGGACAGAGTGCTCCAGGCAGCAGGTGTGCAGAGGGATGTGTGCCAGCACCCAGGGGTCACAGCTGGGCAAAGGAGACAGCAAAGGGAGGCTGTAAAGGAGATGTGAGAAGCATCTGCCCCCATAGCACCTCCCTGTCCTGCCAGCAGGAGAAACAGCAGGGCAGACCTCACTGCTCTCTGCAATTCCCTGACAGGAGCTTGCAGTGAGGTGGGAGTTGGTCTCTTCTCTCTAGTCTCAGGTGATAGAAGGAGAGGAAATGGCCTGAAACTGCCAGGGGAGGGCTAGGTTGGAGCTGAGGAAAATTTTCTTTGCTGCAAGAGTGGTCAGGGATTGGAAGAGGCTGCCCAGGGAGGTGGTGGAGTCCCCATCCCTAGAGGTGTTCAAGGAATGTGTGGACATAGCACTTGGGGCCATGGTTAATGGTCCTGGTGGTGTTGGGTTGCTGGTTGGACTGGATGATCTGAGAGGCCTTTTCCAGCATTCTATGATACTGTATAGAGGAAGAGATCCATCAGAGATTTCTTTTCAGGGAAAGGCCTCTCTTTGCTGTTGCTGTTACACGGAATGATAGAAAAGTTTGAGTTGGAAGGGACCTTCAGTATCATCTCCTTCTAAGCCCCTTGCCATGGGCAGGGACACCTCCCACTAAACCAGATTGCTCAGAGCCCCATCCAACCTGCCTGGGAACACTTCCAGGGATGGGGCATCTACCACCTCTCCTGGGCAACCTGTTCCAGAGCCTCACCACCTTCACAGTGAAGAACTTCATCCTGAGATCTGATCCCAATCTCCCCTCTTTCAGTTACAAACCATTACCCCTCAACCTTACCAGTCTATGATTCTATGATCAGCCTGGAGAAGAGAAGGCTTCCAGGAGACCTTAGAGCAGCCTTCCAGGATCTGAAGGGAGCTACAGGAAGGCTGGGGAGGGACTATTGACGAGGTCTGGGAATGACAGGACAAGGGGAATGGGTTTGAAGTGGCAGAGGGGAGATTGAAAGTGGATGTTAGGAGGAAGTTGTTTGCAGTGAGGGTGGTGAGACACTGGCACAGGTTGCCCAGGGAGGTTGTGGCTGCTCCCTCCCTGGAGGTGTTCAAGACCAGGTTGGAGGAGGCCTTGAGTGAGCTGTGCTAGTGGGAGATGTCCCTGCCTATGGCAGGGAGTTGGAACTGGCTGACCTTTAGGAGGTGTCCCTGCCTATAGCAGGGGGTTGGGACTGCATGATCTTTGAGGTCCCTTCCAACCTTCCCATTCTATGATTCTATGATCCTATCACTACACTTATTGATAAATGAGGAGGTTTTGGAGCAGTGATGGGTCTATTGCATCACCAGCCTCCCAAAAATCACTGCTTGCAGGAACTGCTCATCCATCAATAGCCACTAAGAGAGGGAAAGTTTTTAATGGATCTCATTTAAGGATGTTGGCAGCAGCCCACAGTGCTGCAAGCCCAGTCTCTGCTCACTTAATCAATACTGTGTTGAGTACAAGCTTTCCAGGAGACCCACCAGACCCAGCCAGGTTCTTACCACTGCTCTCCACTTCCTCTGTTTGGCAGAGCAAACACACAGAGATCCCTGCAGCTGAGTGCTGAAAGCATATCCTCAGGGAAGTGGACATCCCAGCAGGCAATTCAGCAGAGGTCCAGCAAAGACCTTCTGCCAGGAATACAGCATTCCTAAAGTAACTCCCAGAAGATCATAGAATGGTTTAGGTTGGAAGGAGCCTCAAAGCTCAGCCAGTTCCAACCCCTTGCCATAGGCAGGGACATTTCCCAGTAGAACAGGTTACTCAAGACCTCATCAAACCTTTAAACACCTCCAGGGAGGTTGTGGAGCACAGAAGCACAGAATGTGATCGAAGATCACATTCTGTGCTTCTGTGCTCCACAACCTCCCTGGGCAACCTGTTCCAGTGTCTCCTCAACCTCACTCTAACATCCAGTTTAAATCTCCCCTGAGGGTGGTGAGACACTGACACAGGTTGCCCAGGAAGGCTGTGGATGCCTTCAGGTTGGATGAAGCCTTGAGCAACCCAGTCTGGTGGACGAGGTTGGAGTAGATCTTTGGAGAAGCTTCCAACCCAACTCATTCTATGATTCTCTAAGGCTACACTTCCAGCTCACCCAGCTCCGTGAAGGAAGTCCCCAACACTTAAGAGTTTCAAACAGAAAGTGGTGCTGGAACCAGCTTCTTGTGGCCACCACTCCTCTTCTTAGGCCAGGTCTACATAGAGGGTGATGACATTGGGAAGTGCCAATGGCATCTTGGAATGCATCAGGAGAAGTGTGTCCAGCAGGTCTAGGGGGGGTTTTCTCCCCCTCTACTCTGCCCTGGTGAGACAACACTTGGAATATTGTGTCCAGTTTTGGGCTCTCTAGTTCAAAAGAGACAGGGAACTTGCTGGAGAGAGTCCAGCAGACAGCCATGAGGATGAGTGGGAGACTTGAGCATCTCCCCTATGGAGAGAGAGACTGAGAGCCGTGGGGCTGTTTAGTCTGGAGAAGAGAAGGCTGAGAGCAGATCTGATCAATGTGTGCAGATATCTGAGGGGTGGGTGTCAAGTGCCTGGGGCCAAGATCTTTTGGGTGCTCAGCAGCACTAAGCCAAGGAGCAACAGCTACAAACTGGAACAGAGAAGGTTTCAGCTCAACATGAGGAGAAACTTCTTTAGAGTGAGGGTGACAGAGACCTGGAGCAGGCTGCCCAGAGAGGTTGTGGAGTCTCCTTCTCTGCAGACTTTCCAAACCCACCTGGATGCATTCCTGTGTGAACTACCTTAGGGGATCCTGCTTGGCAGGGGAGTTGGACTGGATGATTTCTGAAGGTGCCTTCCAACCTCTAAAGTTCTGTGGTTCTGTGACCTCTGTGGAGATCCCTACACCCTTAGTCTGGAGAAGAGAATGCTGAGAGGGGATCTTATTAATCCCTCTTAAATATCTGAGGGGTGGGTGCCAAGAGGAAGGGCCCAGGCTCTTTTCAGCGGCACCCTATAACAGGACAAGGAACGATGGATACAAGCTAGAACCCAGGAATTTCCACCACAGCATCTCAAAACCCACCTGGATGCATTCCCATGGGTACTACCCTCGGGCACCCTCCCTTGGTATCAGTCTCACAGTATCACCAGGGTTGGAAGAGACCTCAAAGCTCATCAAGTCCAACCCATTACCATAGCCCTCAAGACCAGACCATGGCACCAAGTGCCACATCCAAACCTGCCTTCAACACCTCCAGGGACGCTGACTCCACCACCTCCCTGGGCAGCCCATTCCAGCAGTCAATGACTCTCTCAGGCAACAACTTTCTCCTCACCTCCAGCCTAAACTTCCCCTGGCACAGCTTCAGACTGTCCTCTTGTTCTGGTGCTGCTTGCCTGAGAGAAGAAAGCAACCTCCTCCTGGCTACAACCACCCTTCAGGTAGCTGGAGACAGCAAGAAGTTCTCCCCTGAGCCTCCTCTTCTCCAGGCTAACCAATCCCAGCTCCCTCAGCCTCTCTCCATAGGGCTGTGCTCCAGGCCTCTCCCCAGCCTCATTGCCCTTCTCTGATGGTGGTGGTGGGGAGCTGGACTCAATCTCTGGAGGTCCCTTCCAACCTATCTCACCCTGAAAGGGAGGGGTGGAGGCTACCTTGGCCAGGTGGGTCTGAATCTTGCTCTTGGCATCGGCCATCTCGGCGATGCGGTTGGTGAAGGCGACGTTGCCGGCGCTGAACTGCCTCCGCATCTCGTTGGCAGTCACCACCAGCAGGTTCTCCACATTGCCCCGCAGCTTGGCCGAGGCCGCCCGCTCGCTCTGGGACAGCAGGATGTTGTTGTCTGTGAACTTGGCCCACGACTCTGGCACCGAGATCCTGCAGGGGGGGATAAAAGGAGAGGTTCCCCCCGCCCCTGTAAGCCTATGCTGCTGAAGCTGGCCGCGGGGGGGATGATAGGAGAGGTTCCCCCCGCCCCTGTAAGCCTATGCTGCTGAAGCTGGCCGCGGGGGGGATGATAGGAGAGGTTCCCCCCGCCCCTGTAAGCCTATGCTGCTGAAGCTGGCCGCGGGGGGGATGATAGGAGAGGTTCCCCCCGCCCCTGTAAGCCTATGCTGCTGAAGCTGGCCGCGGGGGGGATGATAGGAGAGGTTCCCCCCGCCCCTGTAAGCCTATGCTGCTGAAGCTGGCCGCGGGGGGGATGATAGGAGAGGTTCCCCCCGCCCCTGTAAGCCTATGCTGCTGAAGCTGGCCGCGGGGGGGATGATAGGAGAGGTTCCCCCCGCCCCTGTAAGCCTATGCTGCTGAAGCTGGCCGCGGGGGGGATGATAGGAGAGGTTCCCCCCGCCCCTGTAAGCCTATGCTGCTGAAGCTGGCCGCGGGGGGGATGATAGGAGAGGTTCCCCCCGCCCCTGTAAGCCTATGCTGCTGAAGCTGGCCGCGGGGGGGATGATAGGAGAGGTTCCCCCCGCCCCTGTAAGCCTATGCTGCTGAAGCTGGCCGCGGGGGGGATGATAGGAGAGGTTCCCCCCGCCCCTGTAAGCCTACGCTGCTGAAGCTGGCCGCGGCGGGGATGATAGGAGAGGTTCCCCCCGCCCCTGTAAGCCTATGCTGCTGAAGCTGGCCGCGGCTGGGTGTGGACCTGGCCGGGCAGCAGGGTGGAGTAAATGTAGATCCGATCTGTGCTCTGCGTTTGAGAGTGTGGAAGTGAAAGGTCTGGGATCTCTTTTTGTTCAGCAGCACTTCTCAAATGATGGCGTGCTCAGAGAGGGCAGATTGAAAGTGGATTGTTAGGAAGAAGTTCTTCCCAGTGAGGGTGGGGAGACACTGGCGCAGGTTGCCCAAGGAGGTTGTGGCTGCTCCCTCCCTGGAGGTGTTCAAGGCCAGGTTGGACGAGGCCTTGAGTGACCCGTTCTAGGTGGAG
>VWZE01024892.1:12632-25773 GCA_013396675.1 Eubucco bourcierii
CCCAGCAGCACATCCAGCCCCCCAACAGCAGCAGAATCCAGCCCCCCAGCAACAGGATCCAGGCCCCCAGAAGCACATCCAGCCCCTCTGCCTTTTGCCCATCCCTGGCAAGTGCTGGTTCAGGTCACCATTCACTGCCTGCAGAACCTAAGGTGATTTCACAGAGTCCCAGCATGGCAGGGGTTGGAAAGGAGCCCTGGAGATCATCCAGTCCAATCCCCCTGCTAAAGCAGGGCACCCACAGCTGCTTGAGGTCTGTGGTAATGGGTTGGACTTGATGATCTTTGAGGTCTCTTCCAACCTTTGTGATACTGTGATAATAGCCAGGTGGGGCTGGAAAGCTCTCTCCACACCAGGAGACTCCACAACCTCTCTGGGCAGCCTGCTCCAGGCCTCCAGCACCTTCACAACGAAGACGTTTCTTCTCCTATTCAGATAGAACCTCCTGGCTTCCAGTTTGTGCCCACTGCCCCTTGTCCTGCCCCTGGGCATATGGACAAAAGATTGGTCCCATCCTCCTGACACCCACCCTCTAAGTATTGATAAGCCTACTCCTCTTCAGGCTGAAAGCCTGGAGTCCCTCAGCCTTTCTTCACAAGTGAGATGTTCCTGTCCCCTGATCATTTCTGTAGCCCTTTGCTGGTCCCTCTCAAGTATCTCTCTGTCTTTCTTGAACTGGGTGACCCAAACTGGACTCAGTACTCCAGATGTGACCTCACCAGGGCAGACTAGGGGGGGAGGAGAACCTTCTTCAACTTGCTTGCCACGCTCTTTCTGACACCCAAAAGCAGCTGAACTCTCCTAGGACCATGGTCTCATTTCCTTCTCTTCTGTGCCATGTCAGTTCCCTGCCAGGCCCTCATGTAGGGTTGAACCCCCCAGACTTTATGCCCATGAAGAGCACTCAGGCAAGCCCTGACACATCATTCATAAGCTCAATGAGCTGTGCAGAAGGGTTGGACTGAAGTCATTCCCAGGCTGACCTCTGAACCCTGATGTAATGTTTAATGAGGTGGGACTTGCTTTCACCCACTGGAGAAGAGAAGGCTCTGGGGAGACTTTAGAACAGCCTTGCAGTGCCAGAAAAGGGCCTAAAGAAAGCTGAGGAGGGGCTTTTTACAATGGCTTGTGGTGATAGGACAAAGGGGTGATGATTTGAAACTAGAGCAGGGTAGATTGAGATTGGACACTGGGCAGAAATTCTTTACCACAAAGGTGGTGAGACACTGGAACAGGTTGCCCAGGGGGGTGGTGGAAGCCCCATCCCTAAAGACATTCAAGGTCAGGCTTGATGTGGCTCTGAGCAACGTGATGTAGTTAAAGGTGTCCCTGCTTATTGCAGGGAGGGTTGGAGTGGGTAGCCTTAGAACCATAGAATCACAGAATGGTAAGCTTGGAAGGGACCTCAAGGATCAGCCAGTTCCAACCCCCTGCCACAGGCAGGGACACCTCCCACTAGCACAGCTCACTCAAGGCCTCCTCCAACCTGGCCTTCAACACCTCCAGGGCGGGAGCAGCCGCAACCTCCCTGGGCAACCTGTGCCAGTGTCTCACCACCCTCACTGCAAACAACTTCCTCCTAACATCCACTTTCAATCTCCCCTCTGACACTTCAAACCCATTCCTCCTCATTGCAAGCCCTTCTCAATAGTCCCTCCCCAGCCTTCCTGGAGTCCCCTTCAGATCCTGGAAGGCCACTCCAAGGTCTCCTGGAAGCCTTTTCTTCTGCAGGCTGCAGAGCCCCAACTCTCTCAGCCTGTCCTCATAGCAGAGCTGCTGCAGCCCTCTCAGCATCTTGGTGGCCTCCTCTGGACTCACTCCAACACTTCCATGTCCTTCCTGTGTTGAGGGCTCCAGAACTTTGACCTTGAAAGGCCCCTTCTAACCTAACAGTATCCCATTAGGATGAGAAACAGCCCGTCCAAGGCAGGCGTCTCCAGGTGCAAAGGGGGCACCTTTGCAATGGGCTGGGGACAACCAGCTCCCTGCCAGGGAGAGGCACCATGCATCCTGGGCTGTGCCAGGGCACACTCACGTGGCATCCACCCACTCCACCCCTCGGTAGTAGGCGATGCCGTCGGAGGTGTTCCTCAGGTGGTGGCACTTGTCGTCGATGCAGTGAGCCCTCTGCTTGTTGGCCAGGTCCCTCTCCAGCTCCTGCTGGGCTGCCCTGCTGGACCTTCAACACACAAAGAGCAGCCATCAGGGGGGATGTGTGGCTGGATTGGTTTGCTCCCCATCCTGCCCCACAGGTCACAGGCTCACAGGATGTCAGGGGTTGGAAGGGACCCAAAGAGATCAGGCAGTCCAACCCCCCTGCCACAGCAGGACCAGACAATCTAGCTCAGGGCACACAGGAACACATCCAGACAGGCCTTGAAAGGCTTCAAAGAAGGAGACTCCACTACTACCCTCTGGGCAGCCTGTGCCAGGGTTCTGGTACTTTTCCAGTCAAAAATTTCCCCCTTGTGCTAAGGTGGAGCCTCCTGTGCTGCAGCTTCCATCCTTTGCTCCTTGTCCTATCGCAGGCAGCAGTGAGCAGAGCCTGTCCCCCCCCTCCTGACTCCCAGCCCTCAGATAGTTATAATCATTAATTAGATGTCCTCTCAGTCTTCTCTTCTCCAGACTAAGCAGCCCCAAGTCCTTCAGCCCCTCCTCATCAGGCAGTGCTGCAGTCCCCTCATCATCCTTGTATCTCTCTGCTGGACATTCTCCAGCAGATCCCTGTCCCTCTCCCTGCCTCCCCCACGTGCTCCCAGGAGCATCACTGCCCACTTCATGTGGAGCCTCCATGGGTTCTGGGCCTTCAGGGTGTGGGTAGAGGCAGGGGTCTGCTGGGGGTTCACATTGCAGCATGTCTGGGGAGCTCCATGGGTTCTGGGCCTTCAGGGTGTGGGTAGAGGCAGGGGTCTGCTGGGGGTTCACATTGCAGCATGTCTGGGGAGCTCCATGGGTTCTGGGCCTTCAGGGTGTGGGTAGAGGCAGGGGTCTGCTGGGGGTTCACATTGCAGCAGGACTGGGGAGCTCCTCCTTACACCAGCTGGGCTTTCACCCTCTCCAGGAACCGCTGCATCCTCTCTTGGCAAGACTTGATGACGTCGACTTCCTGGGTAAAAGCAAACCATACCCATCAGTGCCCATACTCAGCTGCCCTGGGGACACTCATCCCCTCAGGCCTCTCTAACCTTGCATGCAGCAAAATCCTCCCTGTTTGTCTGTCTGCCCAAAGCAAACTGGAGTGGAGAACCCCCAGCCGCCAGCACACAGGTTTGTGCAGCTGAGCCCATACACAGGGACCAGGAAGGGACAGAAGGTGCTGTGACTACATCCATGGCCTCTGAACTCTCCTTCAGGGTGGGTTGTCAAATGGTTTTCCACCTTAACATTGATGTCAAGTGCTGGTTGGTTCCACCATAGGGAGACACAGACAGATTCTGACCTGATATGAGCAGGCAGAATGGTTGCCTGGAGCAAGAGTGAATATTGGGTTCAGTTTTGGGCCTCTCACTCCAAGAAGGACATTGAGGTGCTGGAGCATATGCAGAGAAGGGCAACAAAGCTGGGGAAGGGTCTAGAGCACAAGTCTTGTGAGGAGCAGCTGAGGGAGCTGGTGTTGATCAGCCTGGAAAAAAGGAGGCTTGGGAGGAGACCTCCTTGCTCTCTACAACTCCCTGAAAGGAGGCTGAAAGGAGGTGGGGGTTGAGCTCTTCTCCCAAGCAACAGGCAAGAGGCAATGGCCTCAAGTTGCACCAGGGGAGGTTTNGTGTTGATCAGCCTGGAAAAAAGGAGGCTTGGGAGGAGACCTCCTTGCTCTCTACAACTCCCTGAAAGGAGGCTGAAAGGAGGTGGGGGTTGAGCTCTTCTCCCAAGCAACAGGCAAGAGGCAATGGCCTCAAGTTGCACCAGGGGAGGTTTAGGTTGGACATTAGCTAGAGCCCTTCACCAAAGGGCCTGACCCTGAAGTCCCCATCCCAGGAGGAGTTTCGAAGCCCTGTAGATGTGGTGCTGAGGGCCATGGTGTGGTGGTGCCCTGGCAGTGTTGGGTTAAGAGATGGGCTTGATCTCAGAAGTCTCTCCCAACCCAAATGATTCCATGGTTCTGGGTGACACAGGCACTTACAGACCCTGCTCTGGCTGGGCTCTGTCTGAAAGGCAGAGCAGGCTCACAAACTCCATGGAGGGGGACTCCAACCTGCTACACAAACACATTCCTGGTTTTCTTTCCTCTGTAAGGCCAAGTTTCACCTCCACCATGTGGCCATGCTGCTACAGGGGGAATCTTCTCCCTGGCCCAGCAGGTCTGGGGAGTTGGAAGAGTTTAGCACCTCACCAGCACTAGGGAACAGGGCTGCAGAACCTGCTGAGGGAAGGTTAGATAAAAATAACTTCAAGACATGCCCTGTGTTGCCAAACTTACTGTCAAGAGCTCTTTCTCCACATCATCATGGACTAGGTCAATGCCCATCCTCTTCTCCCGGTGGAGCAAACACTCCTGAGCGACCTGTTGGAGCAGGGCAGAGTTAGGTTGGACATCAGGAGGAAGTTCTTTGCAGTGAGGCTGATCAAATGCTGGCACAGGCTGCCCAGGGCTGTGGTTGAGGTCTCACCCCTGGGAGACATTCAAGATCAGACTTGATGTGACCCTGGACAGCCTTCTCTCGGTGGAGGTGTCCCTGCTGGCTGCAGAGGGGTTGAACAAGATGCCCTTGGCGGGTCCCTTCCAACCTGATGCAATCTGTGACAGGCCATCAGTGCTGGCCACAGGGGCAGGGTTCCCTTCAGGGGTGTTCTCTGTGGCAAACAACCTTTAAGAAAAGGAATGATAGGTGGGCTCAGAGATAACAGGAGAGGGACAAGTAAAAGCACCCAGGGCAGCTGGATTAGCTGACAGTGAGCAGCTGAGCTGCAGCATCAGCATTCCATCAACAGGAGGGAGCACACGTGGCCATGGCTGCCACCACAGCTGAATGCAGGGGCTTCTGTCAGGCTTGCTGCTGACCTCACCAGAGCCCCAGAACAAGACATGGACTTTTGTCTCCCAAAACAGGGGTTTGGATATATCACTGCTAAAAAATATTTGGTTAAGCAAATAGTGTTCTGATGTGCTCAGCGTGTGCTGAGAGGGGCTGCAGCAGATGGGAAGAGGTTTGTTTATTACCAGCTTAACTAATGGGCCCTCAATAAAAGCTTTCTAGATGTTACAGAGCTGCAATGAAACTTAATGAGACGTTTGACTGGCTGCAGATGTTTTGGCAGTAGGCTCCAGCTTGCAGCCTATTAGATGTGGAGCATAGGAATAGATGGTTACAAACTCTTCAGGAAACAAAGGCAGAGGAGAAGTGTGTGGGGAGGGGTTGCCCTCCACATAAAGGACCACCTAGGGTCCATGGAGCCCCACCCTGGGACAGATGAAGAGGTGATAGAGAGTTATGAGTGAGGGATAAAGGGAAAGGGTCCAGAGGAGGGCCAACTGGAGCAGCTCTGCTATGGGGGCAGGTGAGAGAGTTGAAGATGTTCAGCCTGGAGAAGAGAAGGCTGCAGAGAGACCTTACAGCAGCCTTCCAGCACCTGATGAGGATGAGAGGACAGATGGGGAGGACCTTTGGCAAGGGCTGGGGGTGCCAGGATGAGGTGGAATGAAGCTTGAGGAGGGCAGATTGAGACGGGAGATGAGGAAGAAGTTCTTTCCAGTGAGGTTGGTGAGACACTGGCACAGCCCAGGGAGGTTGTGGCTGCTCCCTCCCTGGAGGTATTCAAGGCCAGGTTGGAGGAGACCTTGAGCAACCTGGGCTGGTGGGAGGTGTTCCTGCCCATGGCAGGATCCTTTCCGGGTCCTTTCCAACCTAAACCATTCTATGAATGTATAAAAGAGATATCACTGTGGGGGTCTGCCACAAGCTACCTGACCAGGAAGACCAAGTGGATGAGGTGCCATGGCCTTCTTGTGAGATTTCAACCACCACAGTGTCTGCTGGGAGGACAAGACAGCAGGGCACCAACAATCTAACAGGCTCCTGAAGTGCACTGATCCTCATTTCCTCCTCCAGGTGGTAAAAGAAGCCACAAGAAAAGGAGCTATGCTGGATGTTGGCCTCACCAGCAAGGAGGGGCTGGTGAGTGGGGTGAAACTCAAGGGCAGCCTTGGTTACAGAGACCATGAAATCATAGAATCATAGAATGGTAAGGTTGGAAGGGACCTCAAGGATCAGCCAGTTCCAACCCCCTACCATAGGCAGGGACACCTCCCACTAGCACAGCTCACTCAAGGCCTCCTCCAACCTGGCCTTGAACACCTCCAGGGAGGGAGCAGGGAAATAGTAGAGTTTAAGCAATTTGGAGCATCAGAGGTGCAAAACAAGCTCACAACTCTGGACTCCAAGAGAGTAGACTTCATCCTTTTCAGGGATCTACTTGGCAAGAGTGTCATGGGATAAAGCCTTGGGGGGGAGGAGATGAGCACCTGGAGAGGAGCCTCTGTCTCGACCAAGGCTCTCTCGAGTTGTTGCTTCATGGCCGTGAGCGCGTTGGTCTCCCCAATCATCTCATCCAGCTCATGGAGGAGCTCTGACTTCCAAAATTCTATGTCACTGACACGCACTCCCAGGTTTTTGGTGCTTTCCCCTTGGGTTTTGGTGGTCTGCTGGTGTTTGTCCTGAATCATGCGGGCGGTGTCGAGCCTCAGCCGCTCCGCCTTGCGCCGGGAAGTCTCTGACTCTTTGTAGTTGGTCAGGTTGGACCTGTACCAATCGTCAGGGGTGTAGCGAGTGAAGAGGTTGGTTCTGTTGGAAACAGAAGGGAGGCTCTGGCTGGGGGCTAACCCCTGGCAGCTTTTGGAAAGGGGAGCCAAAGTCGGGTTGATGGCAGCTGCTTTGTAGTAGGCGTTGGGTATCCAGGGCAGGTTGGTGCTCTGAGGCAGAGGGTAGTAAGGAATACGGTTCCTGTAGCTGGAAGCCAAGGTGCTGATGGCAGGCAGGAACCTGGTGGGTGTAGACCTTGGATGGGCAAAGGTAGTTGTTAAAGGAGAGCCAATCAGCTCCATTCTTCAATGATGCTATTCAGGTAAGTGACCTGCTGGAAGGAGACAGAAGACGACAACCCTGGTCAGTAAGCTCCTGCTTTACTTCTTTTACAAGGGCCTGTAGTGTGATGGGATGGGAGGGAATGGGTTGGAGCTGGAAGAGAGGAGATTGAGACTGGAGATTAGGAAGAAATTCTTGAGAGTGAGGAGACACTGGCACAGGTTGCCTAGGGAGGTCGTGGATACCCCCTCCCTGGAGTTGCTCAAGGTCACGTTGGATGAGACCTTGAGCAACTTGGGCTGGTGGGAGGTGTCCCTGCCCCTGTCAGGGGGGTTGGAACTGGATAATCTTCAAAGTCCCTTCCAACCCAACCCATTCATTGTTCTTCTCAAAGGCATTTCAAGGGGGAAAACAACTCTGGGTTTCTAGTAAAGCTCTCCAACACCAACTGAGGAGGTTTGATTTTGTTTTTTATTGTCCTGAAAAGGTTCCACCGAGTCCAAAAGCCATTTTGGAACCGGATGATCCTGAAGGTCCCTTCTGACTCAAGCCACTCTGTGTTCTTCCCAAAGATATTTCAAGGAGGAAAACAACTCAGGGTTTCTAGTAAAGCTCTCCAGCACCAACTGAGGAGGTTTGATTTTGTTTTTGATTCTCCTGAAAAGGTTCCACTGAGTCCAAAAGCCATTTTGGAACTGGATGATCCTGAAGGTCCCTTCTGACTCAAGCCACTCTGTGATTCTTACAGCAACAGACACAATTTACAGCCCAGTGACGCACACAGCACCCACACATGGACACTCTGGAGAGCAAATCCCTTCTGACAGCATCCCCAGCACTTGTATATACAAGGATTTGACTTTGTCTATCTAGCTTCAGATCTTGAACTGCAGAGAGAAACAAGTCCTGGCTGCGCCTTAAATCTGTCAATCCAGTTCCCAAATCTCCACTGTTCATTTGTTTCTTTTGGCTGAGGTTTCTGCTGTTCTTAGACTGGTCCAGATGTAATTCTGTCTTTAAAAGTTCCATTACCAGCCCCAATAACTTTGGACACACAGCTGCTACCAGCCCACCACGATGTGTGGGTGAAGGGCTCCATCCTCACCACCTCTGCCTTCCCTAGGATTAAACGCTCGAGGGAGGAGTCGCTCTCCATCATCTTCCACCAGTCCTGGCTCACAGGAGAGGTCCCTGACGATTGGAAACTGCCAATGTGATCCCATCCACAAGAAGGGACGGATGGAGGAACCTGGGAACTCCAGGCCTGTCAGTCTGACCTCAGTGCCAGGGAAAATGATGGAGCAGATTATCTTGGGGGCAATAACTGCACACCTGAAGGATGCCCAAGGGCTCAGGTCCAGCCAACATGGATTCAGGCAGGGCAGATCCTGCCTCTCCAACCTGATCTCCTTCTATGATCAGGTGACCCGCCTGGTGGATGTGGGGAGGCCTGTGGATGTGGTCTGCCTGGACTTCAGCAGGGCCTTTGACACTGTCCCCCACAGCACACTGCTGGCTAAGCTGTCAGCTCGTGGCTTGGATGCCAACACTCTGCGCTGGGATAGGAACTGGCTGGAGGGCCGAGCCCAGAGAGTGGTGGTGAATGGTGCCACATCCAGCTGGAGGCCAGTCACTAGTGGAGTGCCCCAGGGATCAGTGCTGGGCCCCATCCTCTTTAACATCTTCATTGATGATCTGGACGAGGGCATTGAGTCAGTCATCAGCAAGTTCGCAGATGACACCAAGCTGGGGGCTGATGTTGCTGGGTTGGAGGGCAGAAGGGCTCTGCAGCAGGACCTCGACCGCCTGGACAGATGGGCAGAGTCCAACGGGATGGCATTCAACAAATCCAAGTGCCAGGTGCTGCACTTTGGCCACAACAACCCCATGCAGAGCTACAGGCTGGGGTGGGAGTGGCTGGAGAGCAGCCAAACAGAAAGGGATCTGGGGGTGCTGATTGACACCCGCCTGAACATGAGCCAGCAGTGTGCCCAGGTGGCCAAGAAGGCCAATGGCATCCTGGCCTGCATCAGGAATAGTGTGGCCAGCAGGAGCAGGGAGGTCATTCTCCCCTTGTACTCTGCACTGGTCAGGCCACACCTCGAGTACTGTGTCCAGTTCTGGGCCCCTCAATTTAGGAAGGACATTGAGGTGCTTGAACGTGTCCAGAGAAGGGCAACGAGGCTGGTGAGAGGCCTGGAGCACAAGCCCTATGAGGAGAGGCTGAGGGAGCTGGGACTGTTTAGCCTGGAGAAGAGGAGGCTCAGGGGGGACCTTGTTGCTGTCTACAACTACCTGAAGGGTGGTTGTGGCCAGGAGGAGGTTGCTTTCTTCTCTCAGGCAAGCAGTGACAGAACAAGAGGACACAGTCTCAGGCTACGCCAGGGCAAGTTTAGGCTGGAGGTGAGGAGGAAGTTCTTCACTGAGAGAGTAATTTGTCACTGGAATGGGCTGCCCAGGGAGGTGGTGGAGTCACCGTCCCTGGAGGTGTTCAAGGCACGTTTGGACATGGCACTTAGTGCCATGGTCTAATCTTGAGGGCTGTGGTGATGGCTTGGACTTCATGATCTCTGAGGTCTCTTCCAACCCTTGCGATACTGTGATACTGTGATACTGTGAGTCTGCAGGTGTGAGCTTTGCAGGACTCCATCCAAACTGAGAAACACCCCCAACCCTCCCCCACATCGACCTAAAAGGAATCAGAGAACCACAGAACAGCCATCTTTCGACATGCAAAGGAAGAAAAAAGTCCATGGCTGACCCACAAAGACTTTCCAGAGCAGCTCATAAACACCAGCCTTGCAGCAAGCCTGGCACAGGAAGATTTCACAGAACCATGGAATGGCCTGGGTTGGAAGTGACCTCCTGGAGATGAAGTCCAACCCCCTCAGATAACTGCTTACAGCACTCTGGGTGCTGTTGCTCTTTTCAGGTTGAGGTTATCAGTTAACCATTGTCAGAAAGACAATGGTGAGGGACATCAAATGTACCTAATGCATCCAATCATAGAATCCCAGGCTGGGGATGACAGTGACCTGGAGCAGGCTGCCCACAAAGGCTTTGCAGCCTCCTTCTGTGTAGAGATTCCAAAACCCACCTGAATATTGCAATTTTGGGCAAGCTGCTGTGGGTGCCTCTGCTGCAGACTGCATGATCCAGTATCTGAAGGGGGCCTACAGGAAGGCTGAGGAGGGACTGTTGACAAAGTCTTGCAATGACAGGAGAAGGGGCAATGGGTTTAAACTGGCAGAGGGGAGATTGAAAGTGGATGTTAGGAGGAAGTTGTTTGCAGTGAGGGTGGTGAGACACTGGCACAGGTTGCCCAGGGAGGTTGTGGAGCACAGAAGCACAGAATGTGATCAAAGATCACATTCTGTGCTTCTGTGCTCCACAACCACCCTGGAGGTGTTCAAGGCCAGGTTGGAGGAGGCCTTGAGTGAGCTGTGCTAGTGGGAGATGTCTCTGCCTATGGCAGGGGGTTGGAACTGGATGATCCTTGAGGTCCCTTCCAACCTTACCATTCTGTGATTCTATGATCTCTCAGAGATCCCTTCCAACCCTCACCATGCTGGGACTCTGTGACTTTTTTGGAGCAGTGGGTGTCACACCATCAGTGAGCAAACAACACACCTCATTACACCATAGGTGTCCCCACCTCTAGCCATGGAGAGACCATAGAATCATTTTGTTAGACCTTCAAGATCATCCAACCAAAATGATCTCAAAGAGACTTTCCCCATCACTATGGTTTTGGTCACTCAGATGGTCAGTGCCTCAAAATGCAGCTATGCAATAAAGGAGCAGCCAATGCAGGAGGAAACCAGATCCTTTAGTTAGGAAAAATGGAAGAAAATTAGGGATGAGTCAGAAGGAAAAGCACTCAGCCTGCAGCTGGGAAATCTCTGGACTCTGGGCAGTGGTTTTGCCAGCTTTGCCCAGTGTTGGCCATGCTGGCATGGGCTGCCCCAGTACTTGGGTGGAGAGCAGGAGGCTTTCCCCCTAGAACCCAGCCTGGCCCAGGAAGCTGTGGGATAGGCAGCAGGAAGCTGACAGCCTCAGATGTAGCCAGAAAGCTTTCACAGACACCACCCCCTCCTCTGAGCCAGTTTGGCAGAAGCCAGGACGAAATGTCCACACTTGGCTCCAACAAAAACCTCCCTCTGTGCTGGTTCCCACAGAGCAACCCCTTCAGCCCTGCTAGGGGACAAAACAAGACCTGAGAAACAGCACTGAGAGGGTGGGGGACAGCTTCCTTGGCTCCCATCCCCACAGAGAAATGATTAGCTTTGACAAATGTTTGAGCAAGGAAGGAAAACCCATTGGGAACAGACCAGGGTGTCTTTACCCCTGCCTCTCCAGGTGAGAGGCCCCCCATGTCCCCCTTGGCTAAGGCATCTCAGGGTGTCACTTTCTGTCCCACCCCAAACACACCTCATGAGCCCCTCAACAGCTAGTTGGGGTCCTTTGGGGTGATACAAGAGATACTGGGAGGGGTGAGGAGAAATACCTGAGCTCTGGGTCCTCACCTCCCAGTTGAAGCTGCTGGGCACAGGGTGAGCTCCAAGGGTCAGAGGTGCCCAAGGAAAGCTGCACTCACTGTTGTGCTGTGGAGCTCAGTGGTAGCACTGCCAGGCACTGTGGCATCCCTGTTGCCATGGGCACTGGGTGCACAGTGAGCAGGTTCTATCTGGGCAACTCCCTGCAGCTGCTATGGCAACAGTGCTCTGGATGGGCAACACAAAGGTGCTCCTGGGCAAGCAAATGTCCTCGCATGGCATCCTGCTTCCTGCTCTGGGCAACCTCCTGCTCTTGCTGAGCAGCTTTGGGCAGCCCCTGGGCAGCTGTTGAGCAACTCTCATATGATTTGGTTTGAGGTGGTCTATGCAAAGAGAAGTGAGATGGACAGGATGATCCTTATGGATTCCTGCCAGCTTGAGATATTCAATGATCCTATGAACTCTGTGCCTTCAGTGGGCAACCCAGTGCCACCCCTGGGCAACACAATGTGGACTTGGTGCTACCTAGTGCCTTCTCTGGGCAACTTGATCCTTTCCCTGGACAATTCCTGGTGCCATCAATGGACAACCAAGTGCAACTGTTTGGCATCCAAGTGACACCCCAAGGCAACCAAGTGCCATCAACAGGCAATCTGGTACTGCTCTTGGGCAACCAAGTGCCACCCACAGGCATAGCCCTGAGGAGGTGGACTTGGGGGTGCTGGTGGATGAGAAGCTCAACAGGAGCCACCAGTGTGCACTTGGAGCCCAGAGAGCAACCAGAGCCTGGGCTGCAGCAGGAGCAGTGTGGGCAGCAGGGTGAGGGAAGTGATCCTGCCCCTCTGCTCTGCACTGATGAGACACCACCTGGAGTACTGCTTCCAGTTCTGGGCCCCTGGGACAGGAGGGATGTGGATGTACTGGAAGGGGACCAGAGAAGGGCCATGAGGGTGAGCAGAGGGCTGGAGCTGCTCTGCTGTGAGGAGAGACTGAGGGAGTTGGGGCTGTGCAGTCTGGAGAGAAGAAGGCTCCCAGGAGACCTTATTGTAACCTTTCAGTATCTGAAGGGGGCTACAAGAAAGCTGGGGAGGGACTTTTTAAGCTGCCAGGTGATGATAGGAGTGGGGGGAATGGAACAAACCTGGAAATGGGGAGATTCAGACTGGAGGTTAGNCAGAGATGTTGCTGAGGTGAATGAGTGGTCCAGGGTGAGTGCTGGCAGCCCAGGTGAGGAGATGCATGGTGTCCCCAGGAGCACCTCCACAGCACAGCACCAGTGCATCCTACTCCAGCCACCCAGGGACACCAGCAATGTGTCCTGGGAGAGGAACTGCAGCTCCCAGTTACTTCAGGCTTTGGCCTGAGGAAAGGCACTGAAACAGGAGGGTCTTGTAGCCATGGATTCCTCCAGAGAAACCCAAGGGGGTTTCTCTCCAACCTTTAAACCACCCAGCAAGTCTGTGAGCATCTCTCCCAGTTCATCCAGAGGAGACATTTTACATGAAGATGCTGAGAGGGCTGCAGCAGCTCTGCTGTGAGGACAGGCTGAGAGAGTTGGGGCTCTGCAGCCTGCAGAAGAGAAGGCTTCCAGGAGAGCTTGGATTAGCCTTCCAGGATCTGAAGGGG
>VWZE01024893.1:7246-44367 GCA_013396675.1 Eubucco bourcierii
GGAGGTGTCCCTGCCTATGGCAGGGGGTTGGAACTAGATGATCCTTGAGGTCCCTTCCAACCTTACCATTCTATGGCAGGGGGTTGGAACTAGATGATCCTTGAGGTCCCTTCCAACCTTACCATTCTATGATTCTGTGATTCTATGTGGAAAAGAACAGGTAGAGAATAGGAATTGTCTATCGAGCCATTTCTATTATGAATAACATTTTGGGAATATGCTTCTGCTTCTGTGTGTGTCTGTATGCTTACAAGCCATGGGCTGACAAATGGCATGTCTCAAACAAAGTTTGTGTTCAAAGAATGCTGCTTTTAGACAGCTCAACCAAGAAGATGCATGAGAACATCTTAGTCAGCTTGGTGAAAACGTGACTAGGATCCCACAGGATGTCACATTGCACAGATCTGCCTCTCAGTAGGCTCATCTCTGCAGGCTCTTCTGGACCATGGAGATGCCTTGGAATTTAGCTGCCTGGATATGACTAACATCCCACCCCTTGACTTCCAAGCTGTGATCAGTCTCTTTCCTAGATTTTATTAAGTGTAGATAAACTTAGGGGCCTAAAAATCATGGCATTTGTTTTCCCAGTCCTGTAAGAAATTTGTTGTGTGACATCTGGTGTACTGTTGGATTTGCACTAACTGAGATTCTTGTTTGCAGGAAGTTGTCTTCTGTAAGATCAGTGCTCTAGCAGAATTGTGTATTCATAACTGCACTGAAAATGACAAGAAAAGTGCACAGTTAGATTGCTCTTCAGGTCTTAGAGATGTTAAAAGAAAACCAAGTCTGGATGCTGTACATACAGTATTTTGTCTTACTGGATAATTAACAAAAAAACCCCAAACCAACAACAAACAACCAAACAGTTTTGTGGAGGCTTTACTGGCAGCCCACTGTAATGGACAAGAAGAGGAAGAGGTTGCAATGCAGATCTTTTCTGGGGAGGGAGCAAATCTGTGTAAGAGGGATTTTAAGATCTATCTCCTGTATTTCCCTTCCCCATCCTTGCTAGCAGAAACACTACATCTTTAGACGATCCTCACCTTCAATTCCACATCCTGATTTCTCACCAGTTACTCAATAAGTTCTGCAGTAATAAGAGGAAAGAACAAGCCTTGAAAACCCTCTTTCTCTGTTTTTTCTTCTGTTATTATCTGCATTTTAAGTACTCTCCGATGACAGAAATAGAATCTCTGGTTAAAAGATTTCATGGAAAAAATGAAGAGGCAATGGAGAAACTTGGGGGCGATGGATGAAGAGAGAGGAGGAGGAAGAACATCCTGTGTCCTTTTGGTTACACCCTCTTGACAGCTCTCCTGCATTCATATGTATGTATGCCTATCATGAAGACTTAGTGTATTATTACTACCATATTACTGCACTACTTGTCAGGTCCATGACAGATGTGAGCTTTCTGACGGGAGAGGATGAGAATGTAAAAAGCTTTCTCTGGAGGTTATTTCATGCATGGAGAGCTGCAAAAGGGAGGGCAGCAGAATGAGAGCAGGAAATGGAGAGTGAAAGGATTCTGGGGGCTTTATCAGGATAAAGAGGTTAGAAGGGAAGATCAGGGAGGGCTACATAAGGTCTTCATAGTGAAAGAGAAATGCCTGTGATTTAAAAGGTGTGTAATTGAGGGAAGACAGGGTGGGAAGAGAAGGGGGCAGGTAGGTGATACATTCAGTGTAATGGAGGTTAATCCATTCCCAGAAGTGGGACACCAACTAAGAAATTGTTTTTATCCAAATGTGTAGGTTGTCTCCTTCCTATTAACTGCTGTTACTGAGAAATCCCATGGGCTGTGGGATTCTTAAGATCTGGTTCTGGTAGCTTCACTTACATTTGCAATAATTCTCCACCTTGTTCACACAGTGACGTCTCACACAAGAAATCTCTGTGCTGCTCTAAACAGAGAGGTGAAGCTGTAAATTTGGAGATGACGAGGTAGCACCACAGCCTGGCTCCTACAGGAGATGATTCGTGTCTGATCAGCCAGAAGGCTGCCTAACAAGCCATGTCACAGAATGAGACAAGCGTGACATAGCAAGCAGGCACATGTCACCTGTGCTCCAACAGGTTCTGATCAGTGGCATTTTGCCCTGCAACAGCCCAGTATGCCAGTGTCTCCTGTGCCCTGGGATGTCTCATTTCAAGCATCTCTCGTAATCCTGTTCTGTCTCTTGCATCAAAGAAATTTGACAGTACAAAGGAAAGAGAAAGAATTTACAGGCTTCTGCCTTCTCTGATGAATTAATAATCTCTGGCAGATTTGTGGCTTCCAATGACCCTCAAGTTTTACTGTCTGCTGGCACATCAGGCACTGACTTTCCTCCTTCTTTCCCCTACAGCAAACATTATGGTGAGCTTTCTGAACCCTGACAGGGGCAGGGCTTATTTCCAGTAAAAGGGCAAAATATTTAGCTATGCAGGGTAAGCAAAGCTAGAGAAATAGGTGCATGAGAGTAATGAGAGCTCAGAGGGCAACAGACTTTCAATACATTTATGCAGTTAAATGTAACAAGTTCAGACACTATCATTTTTTCCCATTATTCACCAACTCACACCCACCCCTCAGCTTGAGCTGTTTTCTCCCTATGAGCACTTTCCTATTTTTCTTAACCTCTGTATTGCAGTACAGGCAGGCTGTGTACATGAAGATATACTCCCTGCCCTGGGGAAGATCTGAGATAAGCAGAGAAGTGACATGCAAATGGCAAGGGGAAGAGAGCGATCTAATCGACTGGCCACAAGCTTTGTACATTGAGATAGGAAAAGAACACAGAGACGAGGAAAACTAGTTTCTGCTGGGAGAGGCACACTGCTCTCTCCCTTCTTTCCTTTCTTTGTCCTTGCCTTTTTGCTTTCATCTCCCTTGTGCCTTTTTTTTTGTGGTTCCCATACTGTCAGACTTATGAGGCACATTGCGAGGTCTGTAGGGTGGCCTCTGCACGTATATTGGCCAGTGAGTTTGCTTTCTAGCTTAGCTGGCCTCCCGTTTCTGTCTCTCCTTACAGCCTTCAGCCTGGCAGAGGGTCTGGAAGAAGGCTAAGGGGGAGATCTTCCTGCTCTCTACAACTGCCTAAAAGGAGATTGTAGTGAGGCTAGTGTTTATCTCTTCTCCCAAGTAACTACTGATGTTGTGCCAGGGAAGGTTTAGATTAGGTATTAGAAAAACAGAACTTTACTGGAAGAAGGTTGAGTTGTTGGAACAGACATCCCAGGGAGGTGACAGAGTCACCATCCCTGGAGGTTTTCAAGAAGTGTGCAGATGTAGCGCTTCAGGACGTAGTTTAATGGTCATGGTAGTTGGGTTGTGGTTGGACTCAATGACCCTAGGTTGGATTTGATGATCTTAAGGTCTATTCAAACCTTAATTATTCTATGATTGACTCCATTCCTCTTGCTGTCTGATGAGTATCTAACACCTGATGATGATATTCAGATTTAAGTATTTTCATGTGTCTCTCAGATTGTAGGAAAGGAAGGAAAACAGGATTTCCCCCCCTCCTCCTATCCTTTCCTTACCCCTTGTGCTGGTTTGAGGCTAATTGGAATATTTTAACTAAAAAAATAGATTATAGGATGTGAAAAGCAAACAGTGTTGATGTCTACTTCACTCATAGGCTTGCTGAGATGTATAAGAACAAGGACACAAACTTAGATAACACAGAGACAAAGAATCTCAGCCTCTCTAGCTGCAGGTTTTGTCTGCTGGCCTCTCTGCTAGCCTAACTAACCACTTTCCTTCTAACACCCCTGGCCGATCCTCCAAACTCACCTTGCACATAAACCAAACCTTGGGGTAAGGTAGAGGGGTGGAAAGAAGGTGGAAAGGTGGTTGGGAGCCCCTTCTGGAGACTCTGATTTCTGGGAGGTGTGTTGTGTTTCTCTATTACCTTTAACTCTTATATTTCTGTAAATATTCTTGTATATTGTGTATATGTCTGCTTGTATATTGTGCTAAGCTGTAGCACAATCTGACCTCTGGTCATCCATGACTCTCTTCTTCAGACTTTGGATGCTTAAGCCTTCAGCAATGCCCTGTCATAGAGGGACTCAAGCTACACCAGGGGAAGTTTAGGCTGGAGGTGAGGAGAAAGTTCTTCACTGAGAGAGTCATTGGCTACTGGAATGGGTTGCCCAGGGAGGTGGTGGAGTCACCGTCCCTGGAGGTGTTCAAGGTGGGTTTGGACGTGGCACTTGGTGCCATGGTCTAGTTTTGAGGTCTGTGGTATCGGGTTGGACTTGATGATCTTTGAGGTCTCTTCTAACCTTGGTGCTACTGTGATATTGTGATACTGTGAATTTGGTTCATGTGTGGTCCGAGTCAATGCACCTGAGACAAGACCTGCTGTATGGTCATGGTCAAGGGGACATCTTATAGGGCTTTCATTGGTGTTGCAGCACACTTGGGCCACTGTGCAACATGCCTGTGGAGACAAGATGACAAATGCTGCTCCTGTGCTTTGTGGGATGTTGTGGCATATCCCCAGGAGGAAGGAGGATCTGCTTTCCATTTCATTGAAGAGACATGACTGGTACTTTAAACATATGTGAATCCCCTGAGACAAAGCTTTTCTGGTAGAGTAATGACACTGTAGAATATCTCAGGGGTCTGACACAAATACAGTAATTTTTCTCTAATGTGACTATCTTGACTTTGGAAGTGCTAGCTAGTGGAAAGTTAGGCACTTGACTGGGTGTCTCTGCCCTTTTGATGGCTTCTTTCATCCTCTTTTCTCACAGCCACTTCTGAGAAGAGCTGTCAGACTCTGCAGATGCCCATTTCACACCTCTCTGAAACAGCTAGTACAAAGGCGCTGCTGCCATGCACTTATTTCTGGCAATCACTCAAGCTGCCTTTGTGAACTTGGACAAGTTCTCGAATTCTGCAGCATACCTTCTCATCATCCCAATATAATGGAGGTAACGTCTTAGCTCTCCAGGACCTCTACTCTTCTGCAGTCACTGTAGACTCTTCAGTCTGGATCCATACTCCTGGACTTCATATGTCCAACTGAAGTGCCCGGTAAATGTCTCATCTCCATCATCGATGGCCATGGTCACTGGAAAGCCATGTGGGAAGTGCTATGAAGAGAGATGTATTGTTCTGAGTCCCTGGCACCTCACATAAAGGTGCTGAAACTGGGGCTTTTGTGGCACAACATGTTGCAAAAGTGACTTCAGAACTGGGCTACTTTCAATCAAATACCTGAAATGTAGTGGAGACTTTACTTTCCTCTTTTGCCAAGACTATGCTACCTACAATAAATTCTTTTCCAATGAAATTTAATTGCTTAGCCTTGTAATAGTTGTATATTCACTAACTACTCAGGGGAGAAAGTATATCTCTTCCTGTGGCTGCACAAACACCACTTTCGATGCTACATTGCACTAAAAGCAATGTTGCCTTTCTCAGGGCACAGATAATACAATATAAAGATTTGTCAGGTAGCTTTTGAAAAGGCTACTTCAAAAGCATCGAGCTTCATTAATATAAACTGAGAGCTTCAAAAAGCCATCTTTGCTGATCTAGCTCAGAGAAGCATAAAGATTTAAGCAAAGGAAAGGTCCCAGTAAAGTCAGTGGGCTCAAAACTAAGGACAGGTCAGTAGGATTTACACGTGCACAGGGATAAAAGTAGGCTGACATGCTTTGGCATGGTGAAGCCCTGCTGTCAGACTCACCACGGTGACCCAATTTCTTTGCAAGACTCTGCAGGGGAAATGCACACCCCTGCAGTTCAACCCTTTTCTTCAGTATCATTAGTTCTGTACCTCCCACAACCAACCTCTGAGGGGAAGGATTTTTGCCACGCTGCTGAGAATCTGGGAAATGACACCTCGTTTTTATTGTGCAGTTTAGGAGAGGGTTGTTTGATTCTAGTAAAAACCTGCCCTAAGATTTTCCATTCAGCTTGAGAGCTGGAAGGGAGATAGAGCCTCGGTTCACCCCCTTCCCCATCAGGAGGTGACCTGTGAGGTCTGTGGTAACTGCCCTCTGGGGAAGAGGCAGCTTGTGTAGGGGTAAAACTGTCCCTTTTTGTGCCCTCAAATACAAATTGAGATTTAATCCACTGGACAACAGGCACACAACAGCCCACCTCCAGAGCCTGGGCGGGAGATGAGGGCAGCAGCTGGAGCTGGTACAAAGGAGGAAAATGGTTTATTTATTGCTTTAAGCTGACAGCTGTCTGAAGGAAAGAGTAGGTTGCAGATATCTTTTCCTACACCCAGTACTGCCTTTCTTATGCAAATTTGTGTATGTTACTTGATTTCCATTTCCCACAACTTCCCCCTCGGTAATGCATCGTTAATATTTATGTATACTTAGTTAATGCACAGTTATAGGTACATACTTCACTGTGGGTTTGCAGCTTACTTAAAATCTGTCCAAATTCTGCCCTGCCTATGAATTTGTTTGGGTATAAAACAAAACCACAATTTATCTGGTGCAATGTGCTTGGGAAATCAGAAATAAATTGAATTTTATAAACAAAGTATCTGATGTTAAAAGCAGCATAATTTCCAGTACATTATTTTAGAGCAGAAGATGTAGTAAAATGAAACATCATGGAGCAAGGACACTCCTGGAGAGCAAGCACTTGAGAGGCAGGTAAGTACAGCTCCTTACATCCCCCAGCATGTCTCCGCTGATGACATTGTGTGACTGCATTCATTCAATCGACTAAGTACCACCTGAGGATGTACTTAAGGGAAATGTGGTGCTTAGTAATAAACGGTCCCCAGCTAAGCTACAGCCGGATTCTTGAGAGGAAGCGAGGCTGCTTGCTTTTTACCATGGCTGCTTTTGTGGAGCAAATAACGGGTTTGTAGAGCCTTCCTTTCGCCACCAGAGGTCATAAGTAAAACATCTCAGTCCCTCGGTCATTTTCCTGGAGGGAGGGAAGTGAAAGAGTCAGCAGAAACACCGTTTCATTCACCCTGAGGAAAATGAAGACGATAACCGAGAAGATCCCCAGCAATTGAGAGGGAAGGTGCCAAGGTTAGTAATGCAGCCATCAGCTCGCCCGTGCGGGAGCTGAGAGACAAGCAACAGAAAGAGGCACTGCTCACACGCTGCTGGGTCTAATGCGTATTTGTTGACATCTGTTGCCCTTTTGTATTTGCGTATTGATGAACACTAATGCAGGAAACTTTGTGTGCTTTGCAAGAGGTGTGCAGAATCTAAAAGCCCTGTTGAAATCTGTGTGAATATTCAAAAAAGGTACTTGCAGCTTTCCTCAAAATGGGCTTTTATGGTTTTCAGATACATTTCAGGAATACTAAAACGGCATCTGAGCATAATGAGCAATCAAGAGAGGAATTTTCCTGCCTGTAAAGCCTGGATCAGCTCATGAACGAGAAACATGAGCACGTGATTCCTCTGACCAGCCGTAAGACACGAAAATTGGAAAGGCAGCAAAAAAGCTTAGGATGAAAATCGGCTGAAGTATACCCACACTGTAAACCTTTAAATAGTTATTAAAGTCGTGTACTGTAAACTCTGCGCACGTTGTTTGCAAAAGGAAAATGTATTTTCAGCAAATTATTTATGACAAATAACTTCATCTTCTCTCCCTGCCCCTTTGAGCACAGCCATGGGCAATGTATGTTGGAAAGGAAAGGAATGAGGGCGACAAATCAAATTTGTCATTTTTTAATTCAGAAAATGTCAAACCAAGCAAATGTGCACTGCTGTAAAGCATCGTCATGTTCTGATCAGATCTCCGTGCACTCCTGGTTACTGGTGTCCGGGATTAGACAGCTTTCCATAAGGAGCACACAGAAGGAAAGAGAAGTGGCACGAGGCAGGAAGAATACTATTGATGACCCGGAATTTCCCATTTCCCTGCAAAGTGTACAACTGTCTAGTGGATGTACTTTCACTATAAGTAAAAAGGAGTAATTATATCAATATCTAAAAAAAACCAAACCAAAACATCTAATTGCTCTGAAAAAGTCCTGCAGTTTGTTTTCACTGAGAGATAAGCCTCTTGAAATAGTTTAGGTTTATTTCTCAAAACTGGTAAAACACAGTTCTGAGCAATGACTAATAATAAGCTTCATCTCACAGGGAGTTATTACTTACTACTCTGAAAGAGAAGTTTATTACAGAAATCCTGACAGCTCATTAACTACCTTACTAAAGAACGGCTGTGCTACAATAAAACTCCCATCACTCCACCTTTGCAGCAAAAGAAAAGATAAGATGAACAGATCGTTTACATATTGTGTTCAATCAACAGTCACAGAAACACAAGCCCCCGCAACTCAAGTCGATGTCCAGGTGGGGCTGTGGTGAGCTCTGAGAAATGCTTGCCTTCTGCGGAGAAAAGTCACCAGACTAGGACTCCTCCTTGCCTACCCCTCAGCCATCTTCTTCAAGCACTTCTCAGCCATCAATGAGAGTTTCTTTCTGCCTCCTTATAGTAGGGGTCTGCTGGGGTGGGTGATGTTTTCTCGGACATTTTAGCCATTTCTAGCAGCTCCCCACTGAAAAGCTGCAAGTCTGCCTTTTGTTTCTCTGAAGCAGTATTAACTTTCCCTTTTTGTCAAACTGTTCCTAAATATCCCCTGTAAAAGAGGCTCTGGGATTTGAAAACACCCACTGATGTTCAAATCAGGTCAACTATCTTGTGTCTTGCTCTTAGCAGACAGAGGAATTTTAATCTCCCTCCTTGTTATAACCTCCAATGAGTGTGGGGGACTGGTATGGGTTCCTGTTCTCCCCTATGCCCCAGCCTTCCCCACAGTATGCACAGCAAAATGCATGAATTATGTAGAAATAATATTTTGTAACTCTTCTGTCACACTTAATTTACTCCTCTACTCTCTCTGCAGCTTGTCACATCTTTCTTTAAAGTGCGGTTATCAGCCCTGGATAAACACCCTAGTGAGGACCTTATCATTATGGATCAGAGCGTGTTAAATACTTCTGGTGTCTTGCACATGACCACATGACGTTTGTGCTAGTAAATCCAAGAATGGGAGTTGTCTTTTGTACAGAACCATCACACACATTTTTAGCTTGTGAATCACAGTAATTGTTAAAGTAATTTCCACTCTACTGGTGACTTACTGCTAGTTCTCCATTGTCTGTTTCTGTATTCCTATCTTATGACCAAAGGAAGCATTTTGCTTTTCTTTTTACTGAACACCCTGCAGACCTTTAATTACTTCTACAGCTTGTCAGAATTATTTAAAATGCTATCCATGTCCTCCACACTACTTGTACCCCTTCCCAGTTTGCTGTCATCTATGAGTGGCAGAATAAAATGTTTTCTGTTTCATCCCACAAGTTGCTTAACATGACCAAGTTAAGATAAATCCCTGCTGAACCTTATTTGAAGTACATCTCAGTTTGACCAAAAAAAAAAAAAAAAAAAAAAAAAGAAAGAAAGAAAAAAAAAAGACTCTAAACATGTTTTTCCCTCACTGTATGCAGCCACATTAAGAGGTAGGTGTCTGAGCTGCTGTTACAGTAGGTGGTGGCCAGAGAGCTATCCTGCTTATCCTCAAGTAAGCAATGAATGGTAAGGTGAGTTTCACTTCTGGACCATATAGTAATGCCCTCAGAGCAGCCATAGTGGGCTGGCAGATCTGATACAGGATCTGTAGGGTGTCCATCTTACTTTGAAGCAGTAGTTGAAGGTCAGCTGGGAGGCATGTTGAATGGTAATAGAAGTCTTTATGTGGGCAACTTTATATATCTCCTCCCTACAAAGGAAACTTAGATGGCTATGTTACATGTAAACACCTACACAGTAAACGACATGAATCTGAGGCCGAATCTTATCCTAACAACTTCATTTTTGCTTAGCTGAATGCCATGTAAACCAGTGTGAAAAGCCATATGAAAGTCAAAGTAAATCATGTTTGTTGTTGTCTTCTAGGCCAAATATTTTGTCAAAGACTGAAATTAGGTTGATTGGTTTGACATCATTCCTCTTGATAACTCCATGATTACTAATTTCAATCACTGTGTTATCCTTTTGGCTCTTTGGTGATCTTTGCTTAATAATTTGTTCTAAGCACCAAAGTTAGAAACCCTGAGCACTAGCCCTTCAGACTCTTCCCCACCTTTTGAGACCATGTGCCGTATTTGCCTTTCTACACTTTCCCAGGCTCTTGATAATTTAGAGTAACAAATTGCTTCAGCAAGATCCGCAAGCTAATTCTCCCGTGTGTGTTCCTCTGAGTATTACCAATTTGAGTACTTCTACTTACCTAAACATTGTTTAGCCTCTTCTCAAAAGTTCATTCTGCATTTCTATTCTCTTATTAAAACAGTAAAAAATATCTACTCCTATTTGACCTCCTTTTGCAATAACTAAGGCTGTTGAATACTTTTGACTGTTGTTGCTGCCCTTCTGCTTTGAGAGCTGCTAAGACCTGTGCTTTCCTTTGTCCTCCTCTTGCTTTTTCTGTATTCCTCGATGTCCTTCCTGTCCCTTGCTAATTGTAACATATTTTATAGCTTAGCCATTTCTGAATTTAATATTACATATTGTGGATGCGAGAACTAGTGGAGAAAGATTGTTTTTCCTTCCTGAGGACCAGATGCTGGATTCAGTTACTGTTAATATTATCTGACAACAGTATTGAAAACCAATGATGTCAGAATTTGGCTTTAGTGTACCAGTGCTATATTGCTGCCTGATTACTTCAGCCGTGTGCATGAAATGGTGTACGATTGCTTATTTTGCAGGCTATTTTGAAATAGTCTTTATGTAACAATGGATGATGCGGGGCAAAATGGAAGGATACATGGAAGGATGTATAATCATCTTTAGTCTTGCACCTCTACTTCCAGCATCTGCTTTCAGGTCACTGAGATCATTTTGCTGTCATGTTTTTCCTTGTACTCACTGCAATTAACAATTTAGGCATTATGGATAGCTATTAAATAAGCACACATTGGAAAAATCACAGGATAAAAATTCTGGTCAATTCCAAACATTTATGCAAACTATAGAATTTCTGGACTCATTGAGAATGTCCAGCAGCAAACATATTTGCAAATGGCAAGGAGCCTATTATTCGGCATGGTTGTGATTAAAGCTTGAAATGGTCTGAGATGTGATCTTTTGAACTCCAAATTATGGCTCACATGATAGATTGATCCAGAATATGTTTACACTTCATTATGCTGTAAGATGATGGATAAGCTCGCAACCACACTTGATCAGTGAAGTGTAGGAACAAGTCAGATGAAGTAGCAGATGGAACAGGTTGAGAAATGAGGATAGAAAGTTAATTGTGCCCAAGATTAATTTCCTTTATTTGACTATGTGGAAGAAGGGTTTTAAATTGTTTGGAAGGTGTTTCTAATTTCAGAAGACAATAATAGTATTTAGTACTGCACATGACTTTAGGCACTTAAATTTAATCTATAGATTTCAAAGCACTTCATAAACAGAGCTGTTCATCTTCTCGCTTGTCTTTGGAAGGGGAGACATCTGCAATTTAGTGAACTGTCACTTTGCCTAACTTTTCACACTAGTCCACAGCAGGTCCAATAAGGAGACCTACTATGCCTCATTAGCACATCCTCTGACCCCAAACCAAACACAGAAAGCAAACTCCCCTTTTAATATCTTCAGATAAAATAATAAATAGGATTCCTTTTTTTTTTTTTGTTTTTTCCTGGGGAATCCTTTTGAAGCCCAGCTGAATGGGCAGGCTTGCCACCTGTCTCCAGGAATAGTAGGTAACTGGTAACTTGCTTGGACAGCAGTACTTTGAGCATGCAGTATCCCCAAAAACTGATAGAAGAGTGAAATACAGCTGCATCCAAGTGGAGGAACACTATGAATACCTTTGACCACACCTTGGTGCTGTGTCAGAAAGAGACCCTGGTACCTAACAGACCTGATAGCACCTTCCAACCAGCAGCTGGTTTGTCAGGACCTTGATTTCATAGTGAAACACCTGGCAAGAAATTGCCTTTCTGCATGTCCTGTGTGCAGAATGTATGGGCATTTGTACTGAAATTCAGTAGGGGGAAAAAAAAAATTATCATTAGCTATGTGGAAACTGGGTAATTTCTGTGCTTTTTTTTGCTGAGTTTTGTATTGCTTTCTTACTCTTAAACATTCCAGAAGTTCCCGTGTGTCGCTGAAGTTATTTATGCTCTATTCCATTAGGGCCCTTGTAGTACCTGATCATCCCAAGCATAGTTTCTACTTGTAGCTTGTAATCCTCTATGTCACAGAATCATAGAGTCATAGAATGGTAAGGTTGGAAGAGACCTCAAAGGTCATCTAGTTCCAAACCCCTGGCATAGGCAGGGACACTTTCCACTAGGACAGGTCACTCAAGGCCTTGTCCCATGTGACCTTGAACACCTCCAGGGAAGGAGCATCCACAACCTCCCTGGGCAACCTGTTCCAGTGCCTCACCACCCTCACTGGAAAGAACTTCCTCCTAACATCCAGTCTAAATCTTCTCTCTGCCAGTTTAAACCTATTGCCTCTTGTCTTGTCGTTGCAAGACCTTGTAAATAGTCCCTCCCCAGCCTTCCTGTGGGCCCCCTTCAGATACTGGAAAGCTACTATAAAGTCTCCTCAAAGCCTTCACTTTTCCAGGCTGAAGTACCCCAACTCTATCAGCCTGTCCTCGTAGGAGAGCTACTCCAGCCCTCTGATCATCTTCATGGCCCTCCTCTGGACCCACTCCAACACTTCCGTTTCCTTCCTGTGCTGGGGGCTCCAGAACTGTACACAGTCCCTTAGAAATTTCTACCTTATTTCTCATCCATGGAAATCAGAGGCCAAAATCCTGTAGAATTCAATGAGGCAACCACTTTTTCCATGTGTCTCTGCCATCATTAAGCAGAAGCCATTTGGCTTTAGATACCTCAACACTATGAATAAGCTACCATAAGAAAGAAAAAAAGAACACTCTTTCAATCATTTTAGTTCTTCAGGAAATTCAGAGTCGTACATAGACCTTTCCATTTTCTCAGTATGTGTCCTGTCAGTTTGTCTCTTCTGAGAGTCCAATTATGTGTGTGTTGCAGTCATATTATAAACCAGTCATTTCACAAAGCAACTGGTTTCACAATGTCATTGTAACATATTAAAAATACTGTTTGTAGTATTTACAAACACTGACTGTTAATAGGGGCACTCAGGGAGCAGATGGGCATCTCTTCAGCTAGTGTTTACCAATCTGAAGTGCTTCGCTGTAGAAGAGATTATTTTTTTTTTAAAGGAGTGAGTAGCTATGTGTCAATGTTAAGTAGGAGGATGTTTTTTCTTGAGGAACATAGCCAGATGTAGTCATAATCATGATAATTAAATATCACCTAGGAGTGGTGCAAAAGTTGCAGATGATATTCATCACACCAGAGTAACTGGAACTAGTGTGAGGCACAGATTCTTCATGTTACATAGGGAAAAATGGCAATGAAGTAAAGAATTCTGGCTGAACTGTGTCTCCTGCCACCACACGGCTTTGAAATCCGGAAATCTAAGGCTTTAGTCCAATTATGCTCATATTCTGAATGAGGGAATAAACAAATATGTAAACAGCATCACCTTCTCATGCAAGTCTGACTTCTCTGCACACTTTGGGTTCTGTGCATTTAAATAAAAGTGCAAAAAGTACTCAGAGCATTACTTTATCTAAGAAGCTCAAATTTTGATAAAATTATTAAAATATCATTATTGTTGTGGTAACATCATATAACAATAGTGTTTACAACATATAACAACACAAGAACTCATATGATGTAATATATTTGAGATAACTATGTATTATCTACTTCTTCTGCAGCACTTTTCACCCAGAGATACCTGATTTCGTTGTGGATTAATTAGCCAAGGCAAGAATTATAAAAATAGAATTATTTTATTTCCCCAAAATCCTCACCCCCAGACTATATACAGAACTAGTTAGGGTTTATTTACAGGTTCTAATTCAGTTGGGAAATCTTCACAAGGATGCTTATTGGGCTAGTTAGTAATTTAGGGAACGTCAGAAAATGGAAAAGGCTAAACTACAACACAGCTTTACCCCACTTGTAAATCAGGCTAAGCAGAGAATCTAAGGGAACAGCAGACTTGACTCATGGAGGCGGAGTTAAGACTTTAGCAATGATCCCTGGTGAATTTCTCTCTTGGCAGCCTCTGAAACGCCAAACTAAATCCACGTTGTGGATCCATGCAGCAGAAGTCTGATGCAAACAAAACCTGCTAAAGTCAGTGTCACAGCTTCCACGAGGCAAAGATTCATGGTGCAGCACTGACTTAGCAGTACAGGGGAAAAACCAAGCTGCTGGCATGCTGCCCAGCTCGGAGTAGCAAGCAGGAAGTCAGGACATGGTGTAGTCTGAGCGAAGCCAGGTCCAGGTGCTACTGACAACTCTGTCTCAAACGGACCCAAGGACCTGCAGAACTTGCAGTCTTGTTCGTGGGTAGCATGAACTGTGCTGACTGCACAGAGCGGTGCAAAATGGGAGCTGTGCAAAAGTGGGAGCCGTCCAAAAGCGGGAACTCTCCAAAATGGGAACACTGCAAAGTGGGAACTCTGTAAAGGCGGCAACTCCGTTAAGACAGGAACTCCACACTTTTTTCCTCACTCTATTTATGATTTTCCCTAGACAATGTGTCCACTTGCCATATATACTGGGCACGAAGAGTCCAGCCAATCACCACCCCATTCCAGTGTAGGCTTTCTTCTGAGTCAGCACATGTGTGGAAAGTCAACTTTTGCTGTTCCCCCTTCAAGCCCTCAAGGCAGAGGGGAAATCAGTTTTTTGTACCTTCCTCTTCCCCTATTCAAACCTCCAGAGATGGGGTGGGGGCGAGTGGGGAGAAGGAAGAAGGGATTTAGAGTGCCCCACATAATACCAACATGCCTTACAAGGAGGACCAGCATTGCTCTTGTGATCACTACTATCATTAGCCAGTGAGAAATCTCCATGTCTGCACAGTGCAAATGAACCCAGTCAATGTATGTACAGAACAGAAATGCCTATAAATATTCATATGAAACATTATTTCAATGGCATATTGCATATCAAGAAAATTTAAGTAATTTTTTTTAAGAACTGAGGGGTTTTTCCTATCAGTTTATTCAGTCAATACAGATGACTCTGTAGAAAAGGACAATGACCATGAAAACTAGTATTACTCTTCACATATGATTGATCACTTAATTCTAGTAGCCTCTGAAGAAGCTAAATAATCACTATTTGATACAGAATTGTACTCAAGATTTACAGGGTAAACACCCATCACATTTTAGACACCATACAACAGCCCAAGATAAAATTATCAGTTCATCATTAGTATTGTTAAACGGATCACGTAGACACTGGAAATAAATCCCAAAATACCAAAACCTCAAGCAGCATCCTAATAGAAATAAAACAATCTTCATATTCAGGTTATTAAGTAACTTTAAATTACTATATTCAGCCACAGCTCTTGTTCTGCATTTAAAATAGAAGCATGATCCAATGTTTCAGGGTAAACTGTTATGTTGCTATGAAGAAAAACTGTCAAGATAGTAAAACACACGAAGCAACAGCAAGGCAAATTCCAGTAGTGGTATAGCTAGGCTATGTTATTAATTTTGAATTAGGTGTGAGTGATGCATTTAACATTTGCACTAGAGATTATGGTGGAAGGGCTTCATCCAATTCTTCTTTATCAAAAAATGGCCCTTTTTATGACCTCTCTGAAGAGTGATATGTGAAAAATTTATAGCTACATTATATGGTGCTACTAAAGCTCTGGCAAACAACAAAGGTTGTTGGCAATGATAAGTGGCTGCACATAGCAGAGAAATCTTCCTTATCCAGAGTTTACCACCAGTTGGGTTTTTTTAATAAATGGTGGAGAACCTGTAGAGACATGGGGAATAAGTTTGAGAACAGAGCAAATAATTACCATGTTCAGCCAAAATCTTGCCCAGAATGCAGTTGGTAACCATCTGCCTTTGTACTATTTGTCTGTGGCTCTGGCTGTGCCTGACCTACGTGTGACACTTTTGAGCAGATGTGCATCAGGATACAGCAGATGAGAGAACGTCAGCCTCTGCCAAAAGGACTCCACACATATTGGGAAGGATGAAAACCGATAAATCAGGATCAGATCGGATGTGTTGTATGGCTTTTTCAGAGTTGAGAAACAGTTGAATTATCTATTACATTAATTGATAAAGGATTTAATAGTAATAGGTCTTCCTGCTTTGTTTGTCTTAAGCAGTAAGATAATATTTGCATCCACACAGAACCTTTTATTTTCAGAGCATTAAATACTGAAACAGAGATTTGATGTCTGGAAATCGAGATCTACAAAAATGACATTAATTCCATCCTATTACCTCCCACTTACCTTCTATTCATACTTCATTTAACATGTATGAGCAAGTGACTGAGGCATAATATCAGAGTTCACAGGCTTAGAGTATATGTTTAAGATATTTTGGGAAGTGAATAACAGAGGGGGAAGAGAATGCTCAAAAGGATTGAACACAGATGAGTTGAATGCATGTATGTTGGAAGGGGTGCTCTCAACGTGCATGCAACCTGCATGACAACTGAAACAGGAGAAGTGCTGCACTGTTAACAAGCACCGTGTAGAAATGGAGATAACTGCATGCTTAGCTAGCATCCCCTGTCTGTCTGATACAAAGCAGCCTCTCTTCATTTAAATTGTGGAAAATGGCATTTTGTGGTAGGCACTTGTCATTTGGAAGAGGTGTTGCATTTAGAAGGTGTTCATGGCCAAGAAGGATTCAATGGGAAGAGTTTTTGAAGTGATGTTAAGAATAACAGTTAGGGCTATGTCTACGACTGAAACTTCAATTTCAGTCTTTCCAAAATCAGCTTTGTAGTTCTGCAGAGTTCTTCTTAACATAATAGGGTGTTTAATTGCTACAGTATCTTTTAAGGAAGCTTCATTTAAGGATCTGTTTAAACCTAAACTGCCTCATTAAAAATTCTTTGTACAGTGGCTTCTTTACATAAAGAATGAAAATAGTTTTCTCATCTAATATCTGGGAATTACAGGACGTCAGTGAATATATCACAGACAATTCATAAGCATTTGTATCCACTGGATACCCAATACAGTTAGCTATATGATTTTAAATAGGAATGCCAGATTTTCTTCTTCAAGAAAACAAGTGAGCAAAAAACAGAAGCAAAATTGATGAGAACACAGAATAAATTTGATTTAATAAGGGTGCATGCATCTTTTCAAAGACAGATGAATAAATTTAGAACATAGGGATTTGTCTCATTTTTTGTATTCTTATGATTATTAATATCAATAGTATTAATTTAGCTTACTGTTATTTTAATCCTAGTATGTTTTCAGAATCAAAAATAAGGCTTTGTTGTCCTTGAATGTACATGAAGTCTGTACATTCAAATATAGCATGTTTCCCCCCACTCCTTGGAGATGTCCAAGGCTGATTTTGATGAGGTCTTGAACAGCCCGATCAAGCAGATTTTATCCCTGCCCATGGCAGGGGTGTTGGAACTAGATGATATTTAAGGTCCCTTCCAACCCAAACCATTCTATGATCCCCTTGTACTGACTTCCCTGGCTGCATTAATATGCTCTCATAGATCCTTGCAGTTCCTGTTCCCAGTTCAGTTTTGCACCTATTGCAGAATTTAGAGGGGCACAGATCTGAATGCCATGACCCAAGCTGAAATCACCTCGGCACATCATGCTACATTGCTGTAAGCAGAGTTAGGGCTCTTTCCATGGAGCATACCCTTTCCAGGGCTTCTAGGTTTATATGTGTTCTGATGGTAGTTTCTCAGGGATACACAGGAACTGAGGAGTGATGCTGCTCTTTATCCGTATGTTCAAAGGGCAGAAAGGAGCTTTTTTTTTGTTTGGATCACACCCTCTCAATCTCCCTGAGTGCTGGCTGGGAATGTAGTTCTGGTTTATCCTTTTTGTTAACAGATTAATACTTGAGTGACACCACTGGTTCCTGTCCCCAGTTGGTCAAGTGGCTATCTCCCAGGGGTTAGGTGTATGTAAAGGGCAGGTGAGAGGAATTGCCACGTTTCATTCAAAATTACCAGGCATCTTGCAGCTGAGACAGGACCTCCTAGCAATATTTCAATCTTGCGTTTTTCATGAAAGCTACAAGGCCTTTTAGTTACCTTGATATTTAAAGCAAGTGGCAGCAATCTGTAGAACCCAGTAATAAAATTACATCCAAATGACAGTCTTTAAGATAGAGCAAGAAAAAATTGTAGTGCTTTCTTTTGCACTAATGATTTGAGAGTAGACTTTGGGGAATAAGGCTACACAACCTAATTTTTTGTGTCGTTTATATTGGCACAATCTTCTTGTAGGCCTTTATTATAGCATTTAAGCTTCAAG
Source organism: Eubucco bourcierii (assembly GCA_013396675.1). Taxonomy (NCBI): domain Eukaryota; kingdom Metazoa; phylum Chordata; class Aves; order Piciformes; family Ramphastidae; genus Eubucco; species Eubucco bourcierii. Next base: position 25,611 of record VWZE01024893.1, read on the forward strand.
ATTTCCTTAAAAGTCACAAAGTAATAGATTAACCTCAGCACTAAAGAAATGACTTTTTTTTTTTCTTTTTCCCAAGAAGTTTCTTTAGTAGGCTAACTCTTCTGTTCAGAGTAATACATGCAGAGACTATTAATTTGACTATTTCATTATATAAATTTTAATTTCCAACTGTGGGACTTCTTTTCCTGATCCCCCTTCTCTGCTGGGGAGGGGACACTGGGTGATAGAGTGACTGCTATAGTTTAACCTCAGTTACAGGCTAAACATACACATTTATTCCACCAGAAAAGTTTCAGCAGAGCCCCAGCAACCATCATCAAACTTTCTCAGCAAAGTGGATTGTCCTTAGAGTTTTATGGAATTAGTGTCAGACTAATCCCTGGCCTTTGTGATTCAGAGACTGCAAGTCACCTCACCTAAATGCTGGCAACTACAAGAGAGATGTTTTCACCAGAGGTATTCTCTTAGTCACTTTTTTTCTTATCAGCAGAGAGAAATGAGCCCTTCACCCTTGTGAGTCATCTTGTCCTAAGGTAGTAACCCAAACCAGATCAGATGACTCACGAACTAGAAATGTTATGTTTCTATCCATTAGTCTAGGAAGGGAACTCCAGTTTAGCTCGAGTGGAGACAACTGCCTGGCAGATGCCTCAGGTTAGGTGAGATGAATACTATCAAGTGTCTCTCCAGCATTTCCGTGTCCTTGGTAGAGTAACCAGGAATAATTTGTCATAAAAGACGATGTTTGCATTCAAAACAAGGTCTTCCAATGTAATAGCTTGCTACAGGGTACAGTCCCTTTCTTTCTGGAAGGGAGAACAGAAATAGGGCAGTTTCTCCTGCAGTGGCAAAGCATAAAAGACAGAAGCAGTGTCCATAAAAATTTAGAGATGCAGTGAAATTGCACCCTGCTGCTCTAACAAAGGATCCCACTTTCCACAGTCCAGGAAGAAATGAAACTACTGCAACATGACAAAGACTGTGCACCCCTCTCAGCACATGTTATTGGGTGATGTTATGGATTTGTGTTTTCTGAGTGAGGAAGAGGAAAAGAAACAACAGGACATTTAAAACTGATTGACTAAATTCCAGGTGTGTCTTTGAAGAATACTAAAATACTCTATTTCTTTTCACTGACAGTATGTATCCTATTATAAAACAGATCTGATGGGAAAACCTGCATGTTCCTCCACATTTATTGCATTTCTGGAAGTGTATCCATATTTATTACTGGCATCTGCTGCTGATGAAGGACCTCGACTAGATTCCAGAAGTCCTGAATAATATTTAACTATCTTTATTATGGCAAAAAGAAAAAAAAAAAACCAAACAAAAACTTTTGCAGTCTCACTGCAATTAGCAGAAAGACTGTATTTTGTTCTGCATGCCCTTTACTAGCAGTAATCCAATATTGAATTGCCTTGGAGTCTCAGCAATAACTGGGTCAAACTCTCTCATAACTCTTTCTGCTTGACCTGGAAAATTGACACTACCATAGGAGTGCACAGTATATGTGTATACTGCTGAAACACCGTGTGTATTTCAATCTTGCATTCCGTTCTCCATTTTTTTTCACCTTCTCTTTGTGATTTATTTGAAGCTGATGTACGTCTCATTTTTTTTCCCAACCTATTTAGCCACTAGATAAAGACCACTTAGCTGCTGGCAGAAGCAAAATTCATCTTCACGCAGCATTTATACTGAGCATGTTCTAATTAAGTCAGTTAAAGTAGGTATTTGCAGTTCAGCATGTCTGAGCAGCTCTCCATTCATCAGTGATCTCCTGTAAACATTTAGGACATCTTGACCTTGGTTGTGTGCGTAGAAAATGTGATATGAGTCAGATTCACAGGCTGCTTCTTGGCAGACAGGCAGCAGCATCCTAAGCTGATACTCCAAGTTATTCCTGGTTCCAGATGCAAAGACCCAAGAAGAATAGTGACAGCTCCTGGAGATCATGTTGAGGTCCCATGGCAGGAATCAGGCAGCAGGAAGAGGGTAGGACTAGATATATGATGTGATATAATGTGGAGTCTCCAGCAAATGTGCTCACAGATAACTAGATAAACCATATTTTTCCAGTGTGTGAATGTAATGTTCTTAATTGATTTTATAGAAATCATGTGTTTTAAAAGTAGGCCCAAATTAAACTGATAAAAATCTTCCCCCACCCACACCTGGTTTTTTTTCTTTTTAGCTGGCTCTGAGAAGTTGGTATACATATAATTCATTCATTATCACAGCCTGAATGTTTCATTAATTCTATCTACAAATATTTCCCACTTTGGAAAACCATACATGAAGTTGTCATTTTAGTAAAAGTTCATACCTAAGCTTTTGAACCAGCAGAACAAGTTATACTGAAAAACAGGTGGTTTGCATGCATGAAATCATGACAGAAAAGAAAGTATTGCTATTCATGTTTCCAGGTTTTGCCTGAAGTACAGTCTACACAATATATGAAATCCAGTTCTTATTCCTGTCATAACCAGATTGGATTTGAATGTACATTTCTTACATCCCCAGAGTGCCTAATCAGCAGGCTGTGTAACACAAGGACGCTTCTGTCAATGCCACTCCTCTTCATATCTAAAAGGTTATTGGGGTAGGAACTGGTGCCCTGCTATTACAAGTCCCAGATGAATGCCCTGACCTCTACTTCATCTGTCTTTCTCTCCTTGTCTGCCTCTGGCTCAATTTATATTTAACCACTGAGCTTTTGTCTAAAACAAGCACTGTATTCTTTGCCTCTTTCTCTGCATTTTGAATGCTGTCTGTACTTTGCACTTTATTTCGTGAGGGATTAAAATGCTTGAAATAGATTTGATATGTTTTGCTTCAGCCTGAAGTGATAATTGTTATCATTTGCTTCTATAAGAGATTTTTTTCAAAGTTTTAATTTTAGCTCAAGTTTCATAGCCAGTTTTCAGTTTAAAAGATGAACTGAAGAATTTTTTTTTAAAAAAAAAAATCCTAATTTCTCTTTGTTCTGTTCATTATACCATCTGCTGTCAACTGCCTTGAGGTTTGGTAAGGTTTCAGATGCTGAATGTCCTTGCCGGTGGAGACTAAGCTTAACAATTTAACAGCATTTTCAGTGTTCAAAGCTAGGAGAGTTTGAGCTGTTAAGCCAGTTAGTTGTAGTTGCACAAAGTTCTATTATACAGTACAAAATGCCCATAATTTCCAATCTATTAAAGCAGTCTCTTTGCATTCCACTCGCACTCCCTGATGTTTAAAAAGTGCTAATTAAGCAAAATGAGTTCAGCTTCAGTTTTATGTAAGAGACTTTTGCTTAAATTTATCAAAAGCCACCCCAGACAAAAACTTTGGAGGTGAAGGAAAGTGAGATAAATTTTAACTTTCAAAGAACAGCTAGAGGTATGATCAGGAGCTTACTATGACCTCGATATTTTTGGCATTCAGATAGATATAGCAGATAGGTTTCCTGAGCGTCATCCCTCTAGAAAAGACTGTTGAAACCAGGTAGATTTTATAATCCTATCTTTACTCCACTCCATGGAAGCTAAGGAGCATGGTGAACAAAGCATATTTTTCATGCAGAGAAGTCACAGTAAGATGCTTCCTCTATCAGCACGCTTTCCCTCTCCTCAACTGGCTAAGGATACAGCTCTCCTGAAAGGGTGAAGTTAAGAAACAACAGGGATCCAGAGAGAGGTAGCAGCTTCAGGCTCTTCTACAAAGAAGTCCTGATGAACATCCTGTGCTTTGCCTATTTTTATCTCCATTGTGCTCAGAAACGTCATTAAAGCCCCTGTTAAACTTCAATATAAGAACAGTTATCGGCAGGAAATGAAGGTTTAATGACATGAGGCTAAAGTTATGACCAGCCTTGTGAGGTATGGTGACTTGGGATGAAAAGTGAGCTTTACATGCATCCATAAAATAAACATGGATACATATGAAGAAAACCAAAACAAAACAAAAACCCCAAGCAATCAAAAAAACCCCAAACTCCCCCAAACTCCAAACCCACTCACAACTATCTGCATAAGTACTTCTTAACAGAAAGAAATTACGTGATTATGCTTTTGATCTCACTGACAGTTAAAGGCTTTGGATAGCATTCCCTAGGTACAGTAAGAAAATAGTGAAAAAGAAACCAATGAGAAGATGAAGGCCTGGACAAGGAAGACATAGTGCTACTTAGAAACCTTTCACTGGTGAAGGTGGTATATTTCTGCTACTCAAGTGGCTGAAACCACAAGTAGAGCATGACATGTAGAGCTACTGGGGCATTGATGTCCTGACATATGTCAGGTTCTCTTGCCATTTGAAAAGCCCTGGGGTTTCCAGGCCTCTAAAAGAACACAAATGTTCAGCAGGTTAGACTGATATCTCCTAGCCTTATACTTTCTAACCATCCACATGCTTCCAACAACATTAGACAGGGAGACCTAGACTGCCAATGACTACAATGATATCTGTATGTAGCCAGCAACCTACATGGAGACTCCAAAATATAGGATTCTTCACCAAGAGTCCAAAATTAGATAAATGCTTAAGAAATTTTGAGCAGAGGGACGATAAGGAAACTAATACTGATTATAATTTAAATTGAACCCTATTTGACAACTAAATCCTATTAAAGTAAGCAGGTGGATTACAAATACTATGTTTGGTAATGAAACAGGCATGTGAAATATGTTCTGTAGACCAAAACCAAGTGAACACAGAACAAGTCTTAACACAGGATGAGTGTTAAGGCTTACTAACAGTTCAGTTCATCTATTGTGGTGGCTGGTAGTGCACAGGATCGTAGTGGAGAAACAGCATGCCAGGCAAAGCAACTAGTCCTTGTACATGCCTTATTTGCTTTGCAATGGCATGGGCCTGACCATTAGGCATCAAATGTCGGATTCATTAAATGTCTGTACTGCAGCCATCTGTGTGTAATCTGGTCACCCTATTATAAACTGACATGTCAAGGACACCAGTCCCCTCCCTTGTTTTGGATATTCCCCTGAGGGAGGGGAAAATTTGCCTGTTTCTCTCCAGCAGCTATAGTGGATACCCTGCTGAGGTGGGCAGAGGGGTCCCGTCCAAAGCTTACTTGTGCACAGCTTGGTACACTTTTACACTGGCAAACATCAGATACAACAGGACTGCAAAAATGCAGCTGGAGAATTCAGCTTTCGCGCTAAAAAGGGGGATGTCGCTCAATGCCTGTGTATTTTGGGCTCCTGTCTCTCAAGAATTTCCCATGCTAAGGAGGCAGATCTGATGAAGTCTTCGATGAACCTGCATTGATCCAATGAGCTCAGACCATTAGCATACAATTGCAGTTTGGTGTGTGACTATCACATTTCACATTGCTGGCAGGATCCTCACCAAGGTGCAGTACCATGCAACACCAGCTGTCCCATGCTGAGGACCTGAACTTTTCCTGCTATCCAGGGCTGCGTGGTATGGTGTGGACACACTGGTTTGCTTGATGGCACCATGCTCTCATGAGCTTTACAGGCACCATCTGTCACAAAATATATTCCACCACTGAGTAAAAGCCGAATGACACCTCCAAGCCATCAGAAAAAAAAAGCAAACCCAAATCCCATCAGCCTGACACTTTTACAACACCCTCATTTAACAGCATGCAGCAGTAGCCAAAAGGCAGGGTCAGCAACCAGTATTAAAGCAAAGGGACACTAGCAGTGCTGTGGGAAAGGAAGACAGATGGGACGTCTCACAGTGAAAGCGCCTTGCTATGACAGTGCATTACCAGTTCACTGAGACAGTCACAGACATGAAATGCTGAGGAGGAGGAGGAGTTACACTCAGTGAAAGGGAAGTTATTTAGTGTGCAAGAAGATAATAGTTGCATTATTTTCTCACTCTGTATGCACGGAAAGCAACATTATGGGAGAAATTAATTCTTGCAGATTATCTACTTTCCAAGCCAACAGAGGTTCAACAAAGACTGAAATAAATCCATAATGTGTACTATCTATCTACATTCCAAATCAATATTAGAGATGGGCTACTAGTGTGAAAAGCCAGAGATCCAGGCCAGAGATGCATGCAGTATTACAGGGACAGGGAGAAATCTATACACTCAGTGTATTTATCTACATTCTAAGCCAGTATTAAAGCTAGTTTACTCATGTGAAAAATAAATGCTACATAGTTTGGAGGGGGAGAACACATCAATAGCTGTACTGTGGAGACGTGTGTTAAATAACAATGATTGCCTTCATGCCATTCCTCTCTAGTGCACCTGTATTGTGCAGACAAATTCTATAGTCCCCCAAAACACTCAAGTTAAGAAGTCATCGTTGAAAGAAGAATATTTATGTTTTCTCTTAAGTTCCTTCTGAACTTCATCAGGAACTGCTTAAAGTCACTGTCAGTGCTCTCTCCCCATCATGGTGTTTTCTACAGAGGTTATTGCAATGGTGGATGACCTCACCAAGCCTAAGTAAAGCAGCACTGGTCTCCAGAGGGACTAGCCCTTCCTTCTGTTCATGCTTCCTTCTCCCAATGACAGGCAGTGGCTTCCTTTCTCCACGCTTCACTGGTTGCCCTTCCTTCACTTCATTTTGCTTGTAACTGTTCAGCTTGGCAGTTTTACAACCCATGAAAAAGAGAAGCAGGTGAAGTCTGATCCTCTGTATCCAATTCTGGGATTTGGTTGTTTAAAAGTAATACAGCTGGCACAGAGTAGGCATAGAGAAAAACAGTTTTCTCCCTACAGAAGGCTTGACCAGTCCCAGGTTTGCCTGTCGCTGACCCTTGCACCTCTCACACACATACTGTTTTATTGTCTGCTTGCAAAAAGGCTGCAGCCTGAAAGCACCAGGCTTGCACAAGCTGCTTTGCCCTGCTGTTCTCCTTTATCCCTCCTCTGCCTTTGCAGGCATCTTTTGCCTTTTAGCTCATCAACACCAGGAGGGGCTGACTGAGCTAAGCTCATAGTCTTTTCTATGACTGCAGTCTCACCCCCATCAACACCTGTCTCCTTCATAAATTAATCAAAAATCAATCAATAGCCCATTCAAATACCCCATGTCCCTTGCTTTGCACACATATTTATCTTGCTCTGATTAATCTCTGAACAATGAGTCACCAGCCATTTAGCTGAATTTTGGGAGCCCTACAAGAGACCAGCCTGTTTGGAGCTCACTGTTTATTTTCCATGTCAACAGGAGTTGTTCCTCTAGAAAAGAAAATTGTCCCCGTGACCTGTTCAACGTATTCAGGTGCCAATGAATAATTATCCCCAAATAAGGCCCCTCTTTATCAAAATAATGTTTAATATGGGCATTTGAGGGCTGCTTACAAGGGTATTTTGCAATGTTCTGTGATATCTGTCAAGTGCAGCAGATCTGTAAGGGAAAGGCATAATCAAGTAGTGCTGGGAACATTGTATGTAAATTTTAGTGAGTATCTGATCTGGACTGAGTCCTAAAGTCAAACTGATAAAACTGACACTTGCCAAAGATTCACATACAGCTCTTCTCTCTTTGCCTCTAATGAAGTGCTTCTGCATACATGCAAAGGAAGGTAACTAGACCACACAGTCAGAGAGTCACAGAATCACAAACATCCAGGTGAGAAAAGACCCTCAGGATCCTGTCCACACAATTTCTCTAAATTATTTTTATAATTAATTTCTTCCTGAGATGACTGTCAGATCTGTTGGCCGGTTATGCCACAGCTATGAAGCAAGGAAAACTGATTACAAAATTCAAGACAGGGAGAAGATATTCTTTATTTTACTAAGTGGGAAGCTTTTTTTTTTTTTTTTTTTTTTTTTTTTTTNGTTTAGCAGTTGGCATTTTCTGCTGTAAGCACTGCAGGTAGTGATGGAGAAAAGTGTGGTTTTGGAAGGTGCCAGATTACTGTATTGCACTACTGGACATGTGGTAGCAAACAAAATGTGCACCGTTGGCATGTGGGCAACATCTTTTTGTTCCAACTATCTTTTCTCCTATCTACCTTATGTGACCATATATTTTTAATGACAGCTCATTTTTAGTTCATTTTAGAAATGATGGCTTGATGCACTGGACTGAGATCTGAGCTCCTGGAGAGCAATTTCATGTCACATTCTCATATCTAATGCCCCTGTGGACTTGGGTGCCTCTGATCCTGCAAGTTGCTTGGCATCATATAATTCCTGTGTCCCAGTCCACCAAAGGTCTTAAACATAGGATTAATTTTCAGTCCCTTTGACTTCAGTGACAGAACTGATTAGTTGGATTCACTCCTAGGTGGTTAATCCTCCTATCTGAATTTCAACATTAGCAAAATGAGGATAATTCTTTCTTTAATATAGAGAGGTACAGCGAACATTAATTAGTTAATATATGTGGAGTGCTTTGGACATATAGAGGCTATCTGGATGATAATTTATGCAGATAGTGAAAGAAGTAGAGGGAAATAATTGCTGTCTCTCACCTGTGCAGGGTTTCAGAACAGCATTCATTCCCTCACCCACTGAAGAACAGAAACTAAGCACTGAGACAAGCCCACGCTTAGGAGACGCTCAGAGCACGCTTATCAGATTTAACACACTTTCCCATTTAAGGGAATGCAATCAGCTCTGTATTTGCATTTCCCTTGCAAATGAGCTTCACTGACTCCTTACAGTTGGCTTTACACTAGCTGCGTCTCATATCTCAGTGGCTTGGTAGCAAACTGCCTCAGCACTGTAGCATGCTTTCATCTAACATGTATCTATATTTAATTATGAACCTGGCAAGGAGACTCCAATGCTAGTGACTGGAGCATTCTTACTCGTTCCTGTTTTAAGATGCTGTGTTTGGGCCATGTGAGATCTTGTTTTGGCCAAGTCCTTATCTCAGATCTATAGATAAATAAATAAAGCCCGTAAAAGGGACCGGTTTATCTCACTTCATTTTAAGATGTTTATACAAGGTTTCTGTTCTAATGAGTAAAGTGGCTTCAGTGGCGATGCCCTTGCCATTGGCTCAGGAGGCCTCTGACTGGTATTTTTATCTCTCCAAAACTACAAAGCCAAGGCAGCCCCTAGATCCCTTTCCCACCTGACAGAAGTAATAAACCACTGGAAATCATAAAGCCAGGCCTCTCCTCTTATCAGTCAGGAAAAAAGCTGAATAGTAGAGTCTCTGCGATGCTTCTCAGGTTGTGCTCACAGAATAATAAGGGTTAGAAAGGACCACTGAAGATCATCTAGTTCCACCTCTCCACCGGAGCAGGTTCAGCTAGAGCAGGTTTCACAGCACAGCTCCCAGGGTGTGACTTCGAGTGACTTTGGAAAAGGAGACTCCACCACCTCTCTGGGCAGCCTGTTCCAGTGCTCCTGGGATTTCAGTCCAGCATTTCAAGCCCACACTCTCTGGCTATGCCATGGATTTAGTTCTTCTTCCACTGAAGAAGAAGTTCTATGATTCTATGAAAGTTACTAGTACCTGGAAAGTGTGGCTGATATGTGAGAACAATAGCCTATAAAATTTCAGCAACAACCTTACGTAGCCATGCACTCTGATTCACATCTTCTCTCCCTAATGAAACAGCATCAGGTTTTATTGTTCATGAGCTTACTGATAATGGAAAACAAACACTCTGGATGAAAATGAAGAGAACAAGTTTTGTCTTCCTTGTTTACCAGTGTGTGCTAGGTTCTGAATTAACTTTTATTCATTCTTAAGGTGAATGCCAGCTATCTAAAACTGCATCAGTAATGTAGAGAATGTGTGAATCTTCTGACTGATACATTGTGATTTTATGGAAATTTGCACCTTGCCAGGAAGGAGGCCATCACCAGTGAGGTAGCTGGCATTCAGTTCACGGAGATAACAGCCACATGTCAGGGATTACTGCTTACACCAGAATTTCACCTGTGGATGGTTCTGCTGACTGTTAGCAAAATCAAGTTTCCAGTTCCTGAGCATAGGGCTTTCTTCAAATATTTAAATGCAGCAGACAGAGCTTTAAAAACTTTAAAAATACAAATAGTATCACCATAGGAACTTGCCAGTTGGTGTTTGCATTACAGCAAACATAACATATCACATTGTTACAATATGCCAATCTTTCTTAAAATTTACTGCTGGCTCATCAGAAGCCAAACATTTCAGAATTGATTTTTATTTTTTTTTGGGGTAACAGAAGCTTTCAGAAACTCAGTTCTGTATTTTATTTTGTATTATGGTACCACCCATGAGCTCTGCTTGGGGTTGCTGGATACAGCACAAACAGAAACAAATCAAATCCAAACAGAAAGAAATCAGAAGTCAGAGGTGGTCTGTACCTCACAATGTTTACAGTCTTGGCAGGTGAGGCAAACCAAAAAGAAAGGAAGAGAGAGAGAAGGAAGTGCTAGAGAGAGGGAATCTGTATAAAAATGGAGGAATGGTGGCACAGAGAGATGAAGTAACTTTGGCTAAGGTTATATAAGAAGCCTTGAGCAGAACTGGAAAATGAGACCAGAGCTCCTGAGACTCTCTATCACAAAGCAATCTTACCCATTCTGTACAATTTCTCTTTCTTTCCCTTCTCCTCTTTTTAAGGCAGAAGATGTTTCATGTGAACATCCGCAGTTCCCCAAATTCATTCTTGTTTCCCATTCTGGGATATTGAAGATGAACAATCCCCTTGTTTTGGGGCTCACCCTCTCACATTCTGTCTGTGCTTAACAGGTTTATTTTCAGGCACGGTCCTGATGATAAACATCACAGTGAGCTTTCCAAAGCAGGGATGAGATAGTGACAATTTACTTGGCTCAGTTTCTCTGTCTGAGCTAGTAAACAAATATTATCATTGCAGATGTGAGTAGGAACTGAGTAGTTTCCCATTATGCAGCAAGTCCCCACCATGGAGAGTCATGCCTTTTTCAGACTTCGTGATTTCTAAAATTCACTGGACAAGCAACCAGAAAAAGCAGTTGGTACTCTGTGGGGGCTGGGGGGTGGAAATACACCATCCAGCATGGGAGGAATAATTCCAGCTCTGCTCTGTGAGCTGAGGCCTGGACACAATGAGAAGCCAGTAGCTCATCTGAGCGAGGGCATCCAGTTCTGGTTGACAAGCCAAGCGATAACCGTGTTGTGAAGCATACACAGAAGCCACAGTAGCCACAGCTGGGGAGCTTGAAACTGGGGCCAGCTGAGTGAGGCTTCACAGGTCTAGGGCTGGCTGGGAGCAAGCCTGTACCACTACCTGATGCATGGTGGCGATATGAAAGCAAGTAGTCATTCAACTCAAACCATCTTGCAGATGGTTTCTCAGCTTAGCTAAGCAGTTAGGAGGGAGCAACAGGGTAACACAATTACAGTGATCCTGGGATCAAAGCTGTGTTGCACCACTGAGTCATAGCAGCCTGTAGCCATGAGAGCTTCAGGAATGGCACAGCATGCATTAGATAGAGCAATCTCTGTCCTGCAGAAATGCATATGTATGCATGTATAATAGCTGCTGCTGCGGAGCAAAGCCTTGTGAGCACCATACAGGCAGCCAGCGCAGCTCTGGATCCCTATCCTTGCAGGTGGTGTGGTCATGTTGCAACATTCACTTTTGGGATAATTAGAAGCATCAAACATTTCAGCAACTTGCAAGTAACTGCAAAGAAAGCCTTTAGGATTCATGTTACAAATCTGTTCTGAATGCTAAGAGTTGTGGAGGATCAGCTCAACTGGAAAAGCAAGGTGTTCCCAAGCTGGGGAAAAAGAGGATATTTTGAATAGACCTTGATAATATACAAGAGCATAAAAAATGTGTTTGCATGAATTAACAACCTAAAATCATCTTGAGGATAGAGGTAGGAAAAGTTTACTTCAGAATGTCACATTAGCAATCCTCTGTGAGAAGTGTTGTGTGCAGATTTTATATTGATATGGCAGTGGAGATGATGAAGGATGTCAAAGCAAGGACACAAATTGATTCAAGACTGAAAACAGGTGGAAATGAGAAGCAGGAGAGAGCACAGTGCTTGGCTACAATGAATTTTTTATTTCATCCTCTGCCAGCTTATCACTGAGGGGGTTCGGTGACATCTTGGCCAGCCTGCATAAGTACTCCCATAAGGAGTTATTATGAGGAAAGGGTACCGCATGAGGAAGGCATTCAGTATAACCAATAAAAGATTTGGGACAGTGGGGTTGAATAAACACAGATTGAAAGTAGAATATAATTTCTTAGGAAGGGTAGATGTTCCTTTGCGTCATCGTAGCATAGATGTGCCATTACAAAAAATCTCTCAGCTTAGTAAACCTAATAACTTGGATCCCACCTTGTCCACTACTCTCTTGACAGAAAGCTAAAATCACTGAGGCCTCAAGTCATCAAAAGAAGGCCCTACACAAAATGACAGTCAACAAGGGGAGGAAGGGAACATGACCATGACTTGAACAAGGTTGTTTGGCACCCCCTTGGTGCACTGGCTGAGCATCTGTAGCTCTACACACAGACAGTAATTCTAACAAAATCTCGCACTTCAGCGATTCACAGGGAGCCCCAGCAGACAGCAGTTAATTAATGCATTACTGTCAACATTACTGCCATTTTGACTTCTCCTGAAACATAAGACTTTGACAAAGCTAGATCACAGCCATAGAATGAGTAACGAGGCTGGTGAGCCCCACATAGAGGTTTCCTGCAGGCACTTGGAGTGATCCAGTGGCTGTAACTCTGCAGCCGGTTTCATGGAGCTGTGGCATGCTGCACAATTTTCAGAATCACTCTTTTACAGATGAGCTGTACGAAACCTCACAAGCACCTGCTCCACACAGAAGGGATTATTTTGATACCAAACTTCAAGCTTCAAAAGTCAGGATGTGTCTACACAAACAGGTGCGCATGAGTGTGTTTGCTTTGCATATTCTCAAATGCAGGTGGAAGAAGAGCACACCTGCCTGCACCCAATGGGGCTGTGTATTTTTAGATGAGTTCAAACCATTGACTTTCTCTTTTCATCTCTAAAGGTTGATTGAGCAAACCACACGGTCAATGCTAACATAGCGGTTTTCTCGGTTTGTGTAATATTTTACCCCCCTCTTTTTAAACCTCAAAATTAGCAGATTAATTTGTGTTAAGTTTTTCCTAAAGCCTTCCTGAAACCAAAAGTCATTTTCGGATGAATTTTCATGCCTTGAAGGGAATCTAGCTGCAGGTGTTCGTTACATGTGCACAAACTAGAATTTGCCTGGTGATGTTTCGTCAGCCTTAACTTTTCTGTTGTAAAACAGAGTAAATACTGAGACAGCTGGTGCACTGTGGGGAATCTGTGGCTGACAAAACTTTAAGAAGGCTGATTTAGTGATACTTGCAGTACTTCAAATCTTGACAGTGGCTGAAGCACAGCAGTAGGCTCAGCTGGAGCATCATTCTTCCTTTGCTGGCAATAGAGCAGCCCTTTCTGGACTTGCTATTGTCCCGTATTACATGAGTAACATAGCTGGGGGATCATGAAAGGGACTATTTGGTTTTCTTGGTTAGATAAACTTGCAGGGAAATTACGGTCATTTTCAATTAAATAGCTTTGAGGAGTGCAGTGTCGTATGCTAGCTAGGTGTATCCTATCTTTTAGGCAAAGAAACTTCATGTTAATATTTAAAAGGCAAGACAGCCTCTATTAACAAACCCTGGTGACAGAGAGGAAAGAGAAGCAAAGATGAATAAAGGCAAGAGAGTGTCACATTTCAGATCAGGGTTATAGAATGTGCTTTATAACAGCTGTCTGCTTTGGAGCAGGCTGTACTTTGGGGTCTTTAGTTCAGATTCCCCATAAATATGAAAGACTGAAAAACATGACCTGTCTTAGATAGCAGTATGACAATGACAAGCACTAAAAAGCCCAAGGGCAAGGCATGATTTGGCTCCTGTGTTGGTTTTACTCTGTTATTTCTCTAAGACAAGGTCATGGTACTGAAGTGAGATTCTTAGTGAACTCTGCTGGGACACATAATTTGGTGTCCAAAAGACTGGGTTCTCACGCTATGCCTGTGGGAAATTTGAAAATTTCAGTTTTGAAATCACAACATGGCTTAAATAAGAAAAACAAGGTCTAATCCAGAGGAAATGTTTTCTTACCTCCCCACTCTGTTTCTTAACACCTAAAGGCAGACCAGGTTATGGCACCTCTGCTCTCAGTGAGCCATCACTGCAAGGGGTCAAATGGGCTCCTCTTGATCAGAAGTGCTACTCAGTCTCAGTAAAACGTGCAATGTTTACACTGTCTCTTTGAGTGCCGGAAAGTTTTGTATGGTCCCAAATGGTATGAAGAGCATAAAACCAGTCAAATTTTGTCATGAAAGGGATTATTAATTTAGTAGACTATGGTTCAAAACTTTCCAGACTAATGTGATGTTTTCTCCTTGCCAAATTCATAAATGTGTAAGAGAAATGACTTAGAAATAAATTAGCCTGTTTGGCAAAAGTGCAATCTACTGTGCTTCAAATTAGTAAAGGCAGAGAAAACATGAAAACCTTGTGAGAAAGCACTGCCTAACAAAACTACAACCAGAGAAATATTCATGTAGATGTGAAACAAAACTGAGAGCCTGGAGACAGAAACTGGAGGACAAATGTGGGATTATTTCCAGCACCAACTACCCAGCTGTACCTTCACACTACTCTTGGATTCGCAGCAGAGCCCTTGGGGGTTAAACCAACAAATATGTCTGTGTGCTTGCAAGTTCAGCTTTAGAGTACCTCTGCAAGCTTGATTTCAGCCTTAATTCATAGATAGTAGATTCTAAAGCCTGTCACATTAAATGTGTCTCTGGATGTTCTGTCCACAATATGACCTGAAGCATTTTCTTTTGGAGAGGCTGATACATTTCAACTAGACGCTGCAGCGTGAAGTGCCACGCTTGATTGAATAACTTGTCTCCACTATTAAAATGCAGAGAGAACTTAGACAAGCATTTAGAAGCTTTGTCATTAAATAGTTTTTTTGTCAATTGATCTATCTTGTAGGGGAAGACAACTACTAGATCCATCAACTGCTAGTGAAAAACTAGGAGCAGGTCTTAATCAGTTGAGTGGGCAAGTATTGCTTGACAGCTCCCTTTGGGACATGGCTTATTCAGGGCCTGACTATTCAGCAGGATTAGCAACGTCAGGCACTGCAAAGTCGACCTTAAATGAAGGTGAGCTTATGTCTGCAATATGTCAGTGGAGCAGCAACGTGAGAAGGAGCAGCAGAAACCTCACTTCACTTCCCGCTGAGGACCATAAGACATTTCTTTTCTGTTTCCCCTCACACACTCTGAGAGTCTCATACAGTTTTTAAATGATTAAATAGTTTCTGAAGCCTCAGTCTTTTCTCTTTTTGTTGATTTTTCGCTGTCACGCACTTCGTGACTTGTGCTGTTCAGCTGAAGCCCAGGTAGCTCTTGATGCTCCCCGGGTACCATACCTTGAAAGAACAGCAACGGTTGTGGTCAGTGGGGGTGCACTGAGATGGAGTCAGGCACCAACAGCTCACTGAGTGGAAATAACTTATCTCAGTGATGAATGACCAAAGATGCCCATGCACATAGTGCATGGGGCATGCCTGCTTTCTTAGAACTGTGTCACACAGGGGCATCTCATCCAAAGATGTCTCTGCCTTTCCCATTTTTATTCATTCACTTCATACTGGGTTTTTTTCCAGAGCTCCACAGGTGCTACAAATGTACCAGAATGCCTCTCTGTGGATAAGCCTGGCACAGCCACATCCCTGCTACCTGAAGCACTCTGCTCCTTGGGAATCTGTTTCCATCTCCCTCATCTTTAGACACCACTTCTCTAATCTTTTCTAATGGTCGTTGCTAGCCTCATGCAAAGCCTCATGCCTTGGGAAAGAGGCAAATACCTTTCACTCATTTTACACATAAAATTACCTAAATTTTTCTCTGTCTCTCTTTATTGCTATGTACTAAAAATCTGGCCTCTTTGTAGGATTACCTTGTGCAAAATATGTTCAGAAAAAGCTAAGCACTGAACAGGACTCTTTCATGTACAAATAACTTGTAGTGACACTGTCAACCACGTAACTTTGCGAAGCTTGCCAAATCTGTTTTTCTTCTACTGTGTGAGAGTGACTCCTTCCTTAGCTATGCCCCAAATGTTGTCAAAACATCCTGAGACTAATTATTACACTTAAAAGTAAGGTAACATTTAGTCACATATTGCACTTCAGGTAAAAATCTCTGTTGAGATTCAATCATTCCATGGAAACATAGAAAAAGTTAAAATGTCCCCACTTTTTCAAAGCTATGAATTAATGTGAAAACTCAGATGAATATCATACCTGGTTAGAGATACTAAGGATTGATAAATTGTGTTTATCACCCTCACAATGAGTCTGATTTTCAATTAAGTGGAACTGAACCACCCAAATGTTTATTTCAGTTACAAATGGATGGATTCAGGCCATACAGTTTATATGTCCAGTTTTATTTTTCTTAAGTTCTTCTCTAATTCATTTTCCAGAACAATAAAAGTTGCAGAAAATAGTATTCACAGAGAGTGTGCTCTAGTAAATCTGAAAATATGATGTCCATAAATATAAGCCACTAAATTCTGTGTCCTGAATGAAAATTAGACAGGTGATGAAAGTTGAATTGTCTCCCACATAATGGTGTCATCACTGATTCAAAGGGATGTTTTAGACTGCTAATGACAGCAATGAGTTTACAAGGATTCTGCATGGAGCTGAGAAATACAAGGGCCACTCTGTGGAGGGAATCATTGCTTGTTATTCTATTTCATTTATAGAAACCAATGTCAATAAGCTAAGCAGAAGTTCAATAAGCTAAGCAGAAGTACAGAATGCTGCATTGTAATAGTCCCTTTAATTTAACAGAATAACAACAAATCACCTTTCAACCGGGATGGCATCTTCTAATGTGTTTTTCCCCTTTTGCACAGCACAGTGGGGCTGTGCTCAAGCAGTAGGCTTCCCTCAGCAATATCTGGAAGGGAGAAGGAGCTGCCAGGTGGCTGCATTACAAGGAAGAGTGTGGCTCTTTTCCAAAACCCATACTTCAGGTGTAGCCTGTGGGTTCCTTCCCATCCCCTGGGGCCAGGGAGACTTTGCCTAGCATGGAAAATTTTGCTGTGCCTCTGCACAGCACTATGTTTTTTTGGAAAGGTTTTGGGTTTAAGCTTCTCAGCTTTCCTGGGGGAAGGACTTATAAATATATCATAATTTTTTTTTTAAAAAAGTTTTTTGTTTGTTTTAACATATTTTTACTTTTTTGAAGGGTTTGCTTTTGTTTTGGTGTGGTTTCTTGCTTTTGGGTTTTGTTTGTTTTTCAATAGAGAAGAGTACATCAATCTGTGGGCAGAAGATCTACAGGATGCAAATGAATCCTCTGTCCAGAATTTGGGGGTTATTAGCCCAGAAGCCTAGCCACCAGACCCCAAAGAAGGGAGAAGGCAGCCACACTGGGCACAGGGTGTAAATTACAGCTACAGGTGCCCCAGTTCCTGTTGTCCTGGGGATAGGATATGGATGAAGGGCAGATTACCATCTTTGCAGATGTTGGAAGGAAGATGTCCCCAGAGTGAACCTGGGAGAGGCAGCACCCCAGCAAGATGATGGTGGTTGCTGAAACCACATCAGCTCTCAGATCTGTCTCCCAGGAGCTATAGATCCTGGCTGTTACAGCAGAGGACCCCAGGGAGGATCACTTGCAGAAGCAGAAACATTCCTGCTCCTCATTCAGTGTGAAATAATTGCCTGAATCCATGTGAGGAAATCCTCTCCCTGGAGAAATCTTGGGGTTACAACAGAAGACCTGCTCCACTTCTGCCAAAGATAAGGCAATTTATCCTCTTTTTTTGCTACTTCTTGCAGTAGAAAGCCCTGAATTTCTTCCAAGACATGACAGCAGTATATATCAGGACAGGATGAGGAAAAAAAATGGCTGGAGTGGTTTAGAGGCTTTTTCTTTTTTTTTTTTTTTGGGCCACCACAGGGCTTTTTCTAGCTGAGGACTTATGTCAGTGATCTCAGGGACTTTGTCCCCACTCTGCTGTTGTTGCCGTTGTTGGTGCCATAAATCTGCCCATAAGACAGCACACAAAGCAGAAATTTGTCCTTTGTGTTTTGAGTGAACTAGAGACAGAAATTACATAACCTGGCCCTCCAGGTCTGTCAGACAGTCAGGAATCTCCTCTGTTGGTATCCTCCCCTTGAAAAGGTTTTATGTTTGCAGTGGTATTTATACCCACACACATAGTTGTATACAAGCATCTATGAATATATGGATATATGCTTATGATATGAGTGTGCATGTACATATATATGAGACAGAGGTTTCATATGTAGGACAGTGTACCTATAATTATCATAGACTCCTTTGTTAAAATGATTGTACACATTATAATCTTTATTATGTAGAGACTGACTTAAAGTGGATTTAACTTTTTTTTTTTTTTCCCTCCCCTTTAATTTCTCTTTTGTTTTATGCTTTGGTCTTTCTTTCCCTCTTGTTTTATCTCTCTCTTGTTCAAAGGTATTGGAAAATAAATAGAGACTAAAAATGCCTTGGCAGTAACTGTTTTGTGAGATATACTTAGGGAGGAAAAAAATCATTTCAATGTTTGTGTGTTATGGAGATGCATCTAAACATAGAATCATAGAATCATAGAATGGTAAGGTTGGAAGGGGCCTCAAAGTTCATCTAGTTCCAAACCCCTGCCATAGGCAGTGACACCTTCCACTAGTACAGGTTATGCAAGGCCTCATCCAACCTGGCCTTGAACACCTCCAGGGAGGGAGCATCCACAACCTCCCTGGGAAACCTGTTCCAGTGCCTCACCA
>VWZE01024893.1:44412-54778 GCA_013396675.1 Eubucco bourcierii
CTCAGCCTGTCCTCATAGGAGAGCTACTCCAGCCCTCTGATCATCTTTGTGGCCCTCCTCTGGACCTGCTCCAACACTTCCATGTCCTTCCTGTGCTGAGGGCTCCAGAACTGTACACAGTAATGCTCATCTCATGTCTCTGCAGCTTAATATATGGACATCATTGTGCTTACAGGGCATGTTATGGTGGCATAGTACGAAAGCACATTCAGAAATATGCAGTTGAAAAGAATACTGAAGATAATGTAAGTATTTGTTAGTATAGAATCATAGAATGGTAAGGTTGGAAGGGACCTCAAGGATCATCTAGTTCCAACCCCCTGCCATAGGCAGGGACACCTACCACTAGTAGAGGTTACTCAAGGCCTCATCCAATCTGGCCTTGAACACATCCAGGGAGGGAGCATCCACAACCTCCCTGGGCAACCTGTTCCAGTGCCTCACCACCCTTACTGTAAAGAACTTCCTCCTAACATCTAGTCTAAATCTCCCCTCTGCCAGTTTAAGCCCATTGCCCCTTGTCCTGTCATTGCAGGACCTTGTAAATAATCCTTCCCCAGCCTTCCTGTAGGCCCCCTTCAGATACTGGAAGGCTACTATCAGGTCCCCTCGAAGCCTTCTCTTCTCCAGGTTGAAGAGACCCAACTCCCTCAGCCTGTCCTCATAGGAGAGCTGCTCCAGCCCTCTGATCATCTTTGTGGCCCTCCTCTGGACCCGCTCCAACACTTCCATGTCCTTCCTGTGCTGAGGGTTCCAGAACTGCACACAGTACTCCAGGTGGGGTCTGACGAGAGCAGAGTAAAGGGGCAGAATCACCTCCCTTGCCCTGCTGGCCACGCTTCTCTTGATGCAGCCTAGGACTCGGTTGGCTGTCTGGGCTGCATGTGCACACTGCAGACTCATGTTGAGCTTTTCATCAACCCAGACTCCAAGGTCCTTTTCCTCAGGGCTGCTCTCCAGCCATTCACCACCCAGCCTGTATTTGTGCTTGGGATTGTGCCTACCCAGGTGCAGGACCTTACACTTGGCCTTATTGAATTTCATCAGGTTGGCCTGGGCCCAACTCTCCAGCCTGTCCAGGTCCCTCTGGATGGCATCCCTGCCCTCTAGCAAGTCGACTGTGCCACACAGCTTGGTGTCATCTGCAAACTTGCTGAGGGTGCACTCCATTCCTCTGTCCATGTCACTGACAAAGATGTTAAACAGCACTGGTCCCAGCACTGACCCCTGAGGGACACCACTTGTCACTGGTCTCCAGGTGGACATTGTGCCGTTGATCGCCACTCTCTGGGTTCGACCATCCAGCCAATTCCTTATCCAGCGAGTGGTCCATCCATCAAGTCCATGCTTTTCCAGTTTGGTGACCAGGATGTCATGTGGGACAGAGTCAAATGCTTTACTCAGGTCCAGGTAGATGACATCAGCTGCCTTTCCCTTGTCCACTGTCGCTGTGACTTCATCATAGAAAGCCACTAAATTTGTCAGGCAAGATCTGCCCTTGGTGAAGCCATGCTGGTTCCCACCAATCACCTCTGGTTTGTTTTCCATTTGCCTTAGCAGGACTTTCAGCAGGATCTGCTCCATGATCTTGCCAGGCACAGAGGTGAGGCTGACTGGTCTGTAGTTTCCAGGGTCATTCTTTTTACCCTTCTTGAAGATGGGTGTTATGTTTGCCCTTCTCCAGTCAGCAGGAACTTCACCAGTCTGCCATGACTTTTCAAATATGATGGACAGTGGTTTGGCAACTTCATCTGCCAGTTCCCTCAGGACCCGTGGGTGGATCTCATCAGGCCCCATGGACTTGTGCACATTCAGGTTTCTTAGGAGCTCATAAACATCATCTTCTACTATAGTAGGCAGATTTGCCTGCTCCCAGTCCTCACTTTCACCCTCTGCAACTTGGACATTGTGGTTGGAGCCCTTGCTGTTAAAGACTGAGGCAACATCCTCAAAGCACACACCTTTACACATGCATGTTTTCACATGGGTACATGTGTTTTGTTTCTGTATGTATCAGCCAGCTGTCCTGTAACCACATGTGCGGGGATGGAAAGGATATGATTAAGGATTTGCATACATCCTGCATGAATGCAGACTGAAACCATAGAGGGAATTATACAATCTATTTTTAAAGTGTGCATTACTGCAAATGTTGCTTCATCAAGCTCTTATCATAGCTGATTAATTATGTAGAATGAATGATGATGAGTTTGTGCCTTATCTTTCATCTCCATGCTGTAGAAGAAATTTAAGCAGCTGGTTTGGGGACATTTGCAAAGAGGCATTTAGACATACAGTAGAGTGAGTAACACAACCCTATTTTTCTATCCTCTGGACATCCTACAGATACCAGTATCTCTCCTCATGCATGAGATTATTGATCTCCATGGCAATAATGAAAGCTGAAAAGGTAATTTTTAAAAATGTGAGCAGTAGGAACCACTTGCTATGACAATGGCTAACACAGAAAAAGTGTGTCCTTCCCTTTTGTGAAGACCATAGTTATATTAACAATGTTGATCCTCTCTGGGAAGATTTTATTTTCATAGGTTTGGTTTGGATGGGACTTTAAAGATCATTTAGTTCCAAATCTCCTGCCATGGGTAGGTACACCTAGGTATACTGGGTTGCCCAAGGCCTCATTCAACCCGGCCTTGAACACCTCCAGGTCGAACATGCTATTTTTAAATGTACTCCCCTGGGCAACCTGTTCCAGTGTCTTGCCAACCTCACTGTAAAAATTTATTTCTAATATTCAGGCTAAATCTGCTCTTCTCAAGTTTCAATCCATTCCCTCTTAACATACCACAACAACCTCTTGTAAAAAGCCTCTTCCCAGCTTTCTTGCAGCCCCCCTTCAAATACTGGAAGGCTGTTATAAGACATCCCTGGAGCCTTCCTTTCTCCAAGCTGAACAGCCCCATCTCTTGTAGCCTGTCCCCACAGGGGAGGTGCTTCAGCCCTCTGATCATCTTTGTGACCCTCCTCTGGACCCATTCCAGCAGTTCCGTGTTGTTCTTACACTGGAGGCAACAGAACTGTATGCAGCACCCTAGAGGAGGTCTCCTGGCAGCAGAGTAGAGGGAGAGAATATCCTTGCTGGTCACACTGCTTTCAATACAGCCTAGTACATAGCTGACCTGGGCTGCAAGAGCACATTGCCAGCTCATGTTGAGTTTTTCATCAGCTGACACCCTCGAGTCCTTCTTCTCAAGACTGCTCTTGAGTCACTCCTCATCCAGCCTGTATTTGTGCACGAGATTGCTCCAACCCAGGTGTAGGACTTTGCACTTGGACTTGTTGAACTTCATGAGGTTGTCTCAGGCCCACCTCTCAAGCCTGTCCAAGTCCCTCTTGATGCCATCCCTTCCCTCCAGCATGTTAGCAACACCACACAGCTTGGTGTCGCCACAAGCTTGCTGAGGGTTCACTCAATTCCACTGTCCATATTGGTAACAAAAATGTTAAACAACACTGGTCCCAGTACCAACCCCTGAAGGATGCCATTTGTCACTGGTCTTCCATTTGGATATTGAGCCACTGACCTAAACTTGCTGAGTACAGCCATCCAGCCAATTCCTTGTACAGCAAGTGGTCCACCCCTCAAGTCCAGGTTTTTCTGACTTCGTGATCAGGTTGTCAAACATTTTACATAAGTCCAGGTAGGTGACATCAGTTGTTCTTCCCTTATCCACTGATGCTGTAATTCCATCACAGAAAGCCACCAAGTTTGTCAAGTATGATTTGCCCTTGATGAAGCCATGTTGCTTACCACCAATCACCTCTTCTTCATTTTCCATATGCCTGTCATTTTATCTTCATGCCACTTCTGTCCAGCACTTCCAGAACAAACCCACTATTACTTTTGATAGCTCCACACCTCCTAATTTTTCTTTTTTTCCAGCACACAAGCACTCATATCAAGCTGCTCAACACACAATCACGGGCTGTGCTGGCAATGTGTTCTTTGCAAAGCTCTTGGCAGTGAGTACTTGGCTGGAAGGCATCCTCCCCACTGCAGAAGTCCAACCTCTCCTTGCAGCCCCTAGATGATGTCAAGAGCGCCAGAACTGGGAAGAGCCTCTGCAGCTGTCATTGCAGGTCTGTAGGGAGGCTGCCAGCTACACAGGTCCAGGCTTGGTGGCAGGAAACAGGCATGAGACAGAGGACGCTAATGCAGGTGGGTGCAATCACATATGGAAAGGGGTAGCAAATTATGGGCAGCTAGATTATTTTTATTAGGGAAAAAGAATGGGTGCAGGAGGTGAGAGCCTGGCAGACAGAATTTGAGCAATCCCAGGGCTGACAACCCCACAGCTTGGGAATACAGAGACCAAGGACCACACCATCCTGACATCCATGGTATCATGATTACAGCTATTGCAAATACCAAGGGATTTCTAAGCTGCATTGTGATTCAGACAATAGAATGTCTCAGTGTTGTCACCTATCTCAACTTTCGTGGAAGCTTCTTAATAGCTGTCTTAATAGCTCACTTTTGGAGATCACAGAATCACAGCATCACAAAAACTTTCAGGTTGGAATAGATCCTGAAGACCACCAAGTCCAACCTGTAAACCTACTCTACAAAGTTCACCCCTAAATCGTACCCCCAGGCACCACATCCAAGCAACCTTTACACATATCCAGCGTTGGTGACTCAACCACCTCCCTGGGCACCCCATTCCATTGCCTGACCATTCTTTCCTTGGAAATTTTTTTCTCTAATGTCCTGTCTAAACTTACCCAGTCGCAGCATGAGGCCTCTTGGTTCTATAGCTAATTACCTGTGAGAAGAAACCAGCACCAGCCTCTCCAAAACATCCTTTCAGGTAGCTGTAGACAATGACGAGGTCTCCCCTCAGCTTCCTCTTTTTCAAACTAACCAGCCCCAGCTCCTTCAGTCGCTCTTCATAAGATTTATTCCCCAAGCCTTTCACCAGTTTTGTTGCCCTCCTCTGCACTTGCTCTAGTATCTTGACATCTCTCTTGTTTTGAGTTGCCCAAAACTGAACACAATACTTGAGGTGTGGCCTCACCAGAGCTGAGTACGAAGTGGACAATAATCACCTCCCTACTCCTACTGGTCACAGTATTTCTAAGACAAGTCAGGATGCCAGTTATCCTGCCACATAAAAATTCCTTCCTTCCTTCCTTCCTTCCTTCCTTCCTTCCTTCCTTCCTTCCTTCCAAATTCCTTCCTTCCAAATTCCTTCCTTCCTTCTGAATCCTTCCTTCTAAATTCCTTCCTTCCAAATTCCTTCCTTTCAAATTCCTTCCTTGTTTGCTTCTTCCTTTCCTTCCTTCCTGCTTGCCTTCCTGCCTTCCTGCCTCCCTCCCTTCTTCCAAATTCCTTCTTAATTATTCCCTTCCTCTTTTCTTCCTTTTCTCCCTCACTCCTTCCCTCCCTCCTGTAGTATGTTACCTTGTACTTATTTCTCTTCAGCAAGGTATTGGTACTCACACTGATTTATGCTCAAGTAAGCAAACTTCAAAAAAAGTATTGTATAGGAGATTGCTGCTGATAGTCAGATGGTTTGGATCAGATGTTTAATACAGAAGGTAAGAGGTGTGGAAGACAATTTGGAAGGTGTTAAGAAAACCAATCACTGTGATGCAATGAGGTACATCAACGAACCAGACAATCAGCATGAGTTTTTAAGGAAGTTGGAGAACTCTAAAAGAAAACACAGTTGCAACATGTCTGTCTACAGTACCCCTTCCACAAAAAAAGAAAACTAGATAGAGGAAGAAGCAGCAGCACAGCCTTAGAAACCCTACTTGTCAGGCTCTGCCTAAGACCCCAAGAAAACACAAAAACATCAAGAAAACAGAGGAAGCCAAAGAGTAAAAGGAGTGCTGCACTAGAGAAGCATCAAATTCCCTTTTTAAAGAGGGAAGTGAAACTAATTGTTACAAAATGTGAATTGTGCAGAACTTGGATTCAGACTTTGTTTTATGGAAAGATGGAGTGCTGGTAGTGAGGAAGTAGTGACAACACTTTAGTTGTTGATGAAAAAGTATGCCAGAAAAATATTTGGTATATTAACTGTCCACAGTGTTGAAGGGATTATTATTGAATTGCATACTATTTCTTGTGCCTCTGAGAAACAGAAAAAATACATCGAGAAAGAATATAGAGGAAGATTCGGATTGCTGATTTAAGAAACCCATAAATAGGGAGATATCTACACATGACAGAGATATCAGATGTCCCATTATAATCAGTGGCAATTTAGTGTTTCATTCAATTGCTCACACATAGGCATGCCCTGATGGCCCTGGGGGTTGGTAGATGTGGACTGTGGTCTGAAAGATAAATCACAGGAATCGTGAGAAACCCATATGCCTCTACAGCACAGGGTTGGAAGCGAGGCAGGACAGGTCAGGCCTTGGGTATCTAAAAATGCTCCAGCCATCTGTGGTTAAATAGCCGAACTACAAGCTGGGAGCAAGAAAGAACTCCAAAACAAGGCTCAAAATGCCCATCTCTGCACATAAACCAGACAATAAAAATTTCTATTATATTCCCCCAGTGGACAAGTAGTTCAGTATAGCTATTGACATCTAAAAATCATATCCAAAGATCATGTCAGCTAATCTTGGTACGGGCAGTCATGGCACTTAGATCAAAAGGTGCAGCACACAAATTCAGCCCAGTGGCTGAGCTGCATAAGATGTAGGAAGGTCTCATCCTAGTTATCTTCATTGTCCTCGTCTAACTTCAGATGTCTTCTTTAGAGAGGTTTACAAGAGAACATGGCTATCACCTCCACAGTTGATGAAGAGAGGCAGACATGGAGGTGCAATCCTTCTTGCTCCAAAGCAGACCTCTAAAATAGGAGGGATTCCCTTTCTCAAGCTGCTCCTGCAGAGAGCAATTTCCCTCACCATTTAGAGCAAGAAAGCCAGCTTTCTTCTTTTTTCCTTCCCTCCAGGGTGTGAAAGTGATTTCTCCTGAAGAAATGTTAAGAGGACTAGTTATATATGGCAAAATAAAAGAACACTAATGTGCTCCAGTTCCCTCCCTGGTGTGATGATGACTGCATTGTGCAGTGAGCAGAGGCCTTGGCTGCCCTCCTGCAGACTCTTTCAGTGCCTGCCCCAGGTCCATCTCAATCTGAGACTTGGAAGAGACACACATGCCCCATGAGGTATAGCATAGGTTGTCAGTAAGGATGTGACACCCAGGCTGAGACTTGCCACCCTGAATCACAGTGTCAGAGGCCAGGCTCAGAAAATTAGTCAATTGTTTGCCTTTGTCCTTTACAGCCAATGTAGGGCTTGTTCAGCAGAGGCAGCTTTGTTTACATATAAATCCTGCTTTGGTCTGTAAATGTATACTCAATTAAAACCACAACACAGCAGGTTGGCCAGTGGCTTCCTCCATTTGCTGTCTTAGAGTGAAACAAATCCCATTTCTATCTGCATGAAGGTTGCAGGAAACATGCCCACACCAGCATAGTTGAATTGGTCACTGAGCTGGGAAAATGTGGGGTGATTTTTCAGAGTGAGAATGGAGAACACTCTGTGCCGACAGTTCTGTGTCCTCATGAAATAAGGCATTGCATCTCTACCGCTCCCACTTCTGCAGAGGGCATATAAAATGCCAAGGAGAGTGAGGGGATACACCTTGTGCAACTGGAAGAGGTTCAATTTGCAGAGATTAAGGTGAACATTAGAGCAGAAATTCCATACAGATGACATCCACAAAATTACTGAGAGGAATTTGGAAAGCTGTGTTCCTTAAGTATTGATGGAAACAGTGCATTGTAAGGCATAGGATCTCTCCATAGGTAATAGCTGTGTTACAGTGATGTAGTGTTCATGCTATAGTTTAAAATGAGTCACAATGCTGGCTGATCTATAAATACCACATAATTCTATAAAGGCTCTATATGCACCTCGTTTATGACATTATTTTCATCTGTTCCTGTAATGCAAGCTGAAAACATCTATGAGCTAATAGTGCCTAGGAGTACAGTATCTGGTAAAAAAGTACCCTATGAAGCTCAAATTAAGCAGTGCTTGAGGAATGCATTTTTTTTTTTAAATTTAATTGCATTAGCAAGTAGATAAAATTCAAGAGTATCTATTTACAGTAAACATAACTTTATTTTCAAGTGTTTTTGGGATACAATGCAGTACTTGTAAATGCAACTTGGGAATTCCAGTATTTATCTGATGAGTGACACAGACTAGGGTTAAGAATGTGACCATCCACTATGAATAGTTACCACTTACAGTTTCAGTACATATATTTATAGAACTACCTATTTTAGGTTTGATGCATTTAGTAGTGGGGTAACTGGAATTCTTTCTTCCTGGGCCCACTTTGCTTTTAAAAACAGCATCGACTGCTGTCTGCTTGGGGTCTGACAGGAGATTGAATTTAACATTTCTCTCCTAAAAATAAGGAAATAACAAGTTTGGTATCTATTGGTCTGAGCATTTGCATGTCCATTTGTAGCTGAACATTCAATCACAGAAGTTGCACAAACAAATTAGGCATACAGCTATACAAACCTAGTTTAAAAAATTGGGCCATGTGTGGGTGTGTGCATCTAAATATTTTACAAGCTGATCACCCTGGAGTATTTTAGGCTGGAGACAGATAAATTATATGTCCATCTGAATTTTCAACTGTGCTAGGAATCAAAGATGAATATGTGCAAAATCTTTCAATTGTCATCATATTTGCAGGCGTTCTGAGTGTCCTTCCTGCAGGGCTTTGCTAGTCAGAGCTTTGTGCTTTTGCTGTTGGGTTCTATAACACAAAAACATCAATAAGGTTACTACTGGAGTACAGGTTATCTAAAAACACTAATAATCACTGCTGCAATACAGCAAATGTTAATAGTGACACAAGTACTCAAAGAACTAAATCAATGGAGTGGCTGGAACATGAGGATGTTCAGCTCTGCTATGAGAAAGGTCCACTGCCAGGCTCGGGATCTTTAGAGGGTTTTGCTGTCCTTCCATAGTATCACTTCAGTCTGTGATGTGGGTCTCTGTGCAAAGGGGCAGTCCAGAGCCTTGGCTCTCTATCTCAAACCAAAAATGCATCAGCCACCTGGGAGCGGGCAGGAATATCCCCATGCAATCATCAACATCCTGGATCATCTGGACTCTGTCCTGTCTCAATGAGTCCACCTCCTCCTTGACAAGGGCACCTCTCCATCAAGAGCAGTGATGTCCTGCTGCCTTTCCCTCCTGAAGCCACATCTATGACCCTTTTTTTTTTCTCTTCCCCTTGAATCTGGGATTTTCTTTTTATGTTTGATATTGTAATTACAGAAACTGAGCTACAGACTTGTGAAGTGGACTGTCAAAAGCAAGTCCACAGCTAAGCCATGAGCAGAATTTGTGGACTTGGGAAGAGGTGCTGGCTTAGACCAGAGGATATTGTTTGTTTTCCAGCTGCAGACAGGTAGCTTGGTTTGACTGCTCAAGAGTGCTCTCAGTATTTCCCAAGTGATACACATTACCTCCTGGAACTAAAGGCTTCCCTGCTGTACCCAGCCCTACTACGAGGCTCATATGCCAAATCCACTTAAGATAATTATCGTTCATATTTAAACACTCCCTTTTAATTAATGGGAGGGTTGATGATCTCATTTGTTTATCTGTTAGTAGTTTTGTTACTTTTTAATAACTAGAGGCCTAGAGTGATGCAAACCTACTGCATCAAACGATGGCAGCTGGGTATCGCCTCAAATGGTAGATAGCTGTGTGGTTTGGGAAAAGGCACTGGGGTTTAGAGAAAGCCCTGCCGTTTGGGGTCATCTTCTTCCACATGGTGGATGGTATACATCACCAGCTAATAAACACTCTGAGAGGTCCAGCAGGTCTCCTTGAAAGGAAGAGGAAAAAGCTGACCAACAACAATAAAGTAGCAGCCTTTTACATGACACGCCTGCAAGTGAGTAGTGCTCATTCCTAGACTACTGGCAGATAACCACAGGGACTCTTTCTGCTGGCTCACTCTGTCAAAAATTAGGAATTTCTATTTTTCAATGGAGATCTTTTTCTTTTGTATGCTGAGTTAAAGAAGCATCCCAGAATCCCAGAATCATAGAATCATAGAATGGTAAGGTTGGAAGGGGCCTCAAGGATCATCTAGTTCCAACCCCCTGCCATAGGCAGGGACACCTCCCACTAGTACGGGTTACGCAAGGCCTTGTCCAACCTGGCCTTGAACACCTCCAGGGAGGGAGCATCCACAACCTCCCTGGGCAACCTGTTCAGTGCCTCACCACCCTCACTGTAAAGAACTTCCTCCTAACATCCAGTCTAAATTTCCCCTCTGCCACTTTAAACCCACCTCGCCCTGTCATTACAAGACCTTGCAAATAGTCCCTCCTCA
>VWZE01024894.1:3245-14890 GCA_013396675.1 Eubucco bourcierii
GCTCCAGAACTGCACACAGGACTCCAGGTGGGGTCTGACGAGAGCAGAGCAAAGGGGCAGAATCCCCTCCCTTGCCCTGCTGCCCACACTGCTCTTACTGCAGCCCAGCACTCAGTTGCTGTCTGGGCTGCACTCACACTGCAGGCTCATGTTGAGCTTTTCATCAACCCAGAAGATATTCATGGAAGACCACCAAGAAGACTTACATCTACTGGAGCCAGTGCAGAGGAGAGCAACAAAGCTGGGGAAGGGCCTGGGGAATAAATCTTATGAAGCAACTGAAGGAGCTGGGGATGGTTAGTTTGAAAAAGAGGAGACTGACGGGAGACCTCATGGTTGTCTGCAGCTACCTGAAAGGAGGTTGTGGAGAGGTTGGTGCTGGTCTCTTCTCACAAGTAGTTAATGACAGAACAAGAGGCAACAAGTGGCCTCAAGCTGCCACTGAGTAGGTTTAGACTGGACATTAGGATAAAAGTTTTCACAGCAAGAGCGGTCAGGCATTGAGATGGGCTGGGCAGGGAGGTGATGGAGTCACCAACCCTGGGTGTGCTGAAAAGTGGTTTGGTTGTGGTACTTGGGGATATGCTTTAGGGTGCACCTTGTAGAGTAGGCTTCTGGGTTGGACTTGGTGATCCCTAGGGTGTCTTCCAACCTAAAAGTTTTTGTGATTCTGTGTCTTATTAGAAGCCTGTAGAAGACTGAAAACCTCTAACAGAAAAGCCCCAAAGCCACTAGAACTCAAACATGCAGATAGGTAGGCAGCAGGCATTGATTATGCATTTAATTCCTCTCCTTGCTTGTATCAATAGTTGGATTTCCATTTAATGTTGGTTAAAGTGGGTCAAATCTCTAAAGAGCCTTCTAAAGACTCTAAAGAGTCTTCTCCTGGTTACCACTGGCCCATGCTGAGGGTTGCTTTATTGGCAGAGTGAACCTTTGCAGCAATCTGTTACGAAGCAGAACATTTATGCTGAACTCTTAAGCACCACAGACCTCCATAAACGTCTGTAATACATGCAGAGGATCATTAAACTTTTAGTGTGCAACTCTGGAGGGAAAAGCCAAAACAAAACAAACCCAACCAAAAATAAAAACAGGCTAGCAAGCAAAACTCAGAATAGAAATGGGGCATGTTTACCTCAGGTGTGACATTGTGGCTGGAGGTGAAGCAGAGGTGTTTAGGAGCAGTTTGTCTGAGAGGAAAAAGGTAAAACTTCAGAGGTCTCTGTCATCACCCTTGGTGGATAACTGTCCAGGTGTTTCTAATAAGCCTCCAAGTACCTAATCACAGAACCACAGAATGCTTTGAGTCAGAAGGGACCTTTAAAAGCCATCAAATTCAACATATCTGCCATGGACAGGAACATCTTTAACTAGATCAGGGTGGGTGTCACGCGGAGGGGGCCAAGCTCTTTTGGGTGGTCTGCAGTAATAAGCCAAGGAGCAATGGATCCAAACTGGAACAGAGAAGGTTTTAGCTCAACAGTAGGAGAACCTTCTTTACAGTGAGGGTGACAGAGCCCTGACAGAGGTTGCCCAGAGAGGTTGTGGAGTCTCCTTCTCTGGAGACTTTCAAGATCCATCTGGATGAGTTCCTGTGTGACCTGCTCTAGGGCAACCTGCTTTAGCAGGCAGGCTGGACTTAATAAGCTCCAGAGAGCTCTTCCAACCTCTGATATTGTATGATTCCATGGTTTTGAGACTCTACAATTTTAGTATTCTGTGTTTTAAGCACACAACCACCACCTGGATGCGTTCCTGTGCAAACTACCCTTGAGGATCCTGCTTTGGCAGGCAGGTTGGACTGGATGATTTCTGGAGGTCACTTCCAACCTTTAACATTTTGTGATTCTGTGGTTTTGTGATCAGGTTGCTCAGGGCCCAGTCCAACCTGACCTGAACTGTTTCAAGGGATAGGGCTTCTACCACCTCTCTGGGCAACCTAGGACAGTGTTTCACCACCCTCGTTGGAGAATGACTGTTTCTTCTATGTAGCCTCAATCTCCATCTTTTAGTTTAAAGCCATCACTACAGGTCTTGCTGTCCTCATCTTTCTTCTAGGCCCCTTAAAATTCTGAAAGACTGCAATAAGGTTTCCCTGCAGCCTTCTCTTCTCCTGGCTGAAACTCTCTCAGCCTGGCCTCACAGCAGAGGTGTTCCAGCCCTTGCATCATTTTTGTGGCCTCCTCTGGACCCACTCCAACAAGTCCACATCTTTCTTATGCTGAAGACTGCAGAGTTGGCTCCAGAACTGCAGGTGAGGTCTCAGCAAAGCAGAGCAGAGAGGCAGAATCCCATCCCTTGACACTGCTGAGGATGCTGCCCAGGACACAGTTGGCTTCTGGGCTGTGGGCACACATTGCCAGCTCATGTCCAGCTTTTCACCCACTACTTTCCCCACATGTCCATCTCTGTAGGACTGTTCTTCACCCCTTCATCTCCCAGCCTGTGTTGATACCAAGAATACTGGATACAGTTCTGTAATAGCACCACAGAGAATATCAGAAAGCCTCAGCAATTATGGTCTGATGCATTTTGCTAAGGACATAGTGAGGAGGTGCAACACAACAGCCCTAACAAACAGAGATGGGAACCCAGAGCAGCAACTGCCACTCACCTCCATGCAAAGGTTTGGCATGTTTGGATTTAGCATTATAAAGAGAGGCATTGTTTGCAAATCTTCCTCCTGGGATGAGATTTCCAAAGCCTTCAAAGTCTCAGGGATGCTTAGATGGAGAGTAAAGGTTTGGGCTAGTTGCTAAATAATAACAGCAGCAGCTTCTGGTTGCTATGTTTGACCCAAATATTTCCTTGGAAACAAAGCAAGGCAGAAGCTTTTGCCAAGTTACATGAAACAGATTTGAAACTGAAATCAAAATATAAATAGCACAAATAATTTGGAGGGTAAGAATCTCAGTTAGGTAGCTGCAGATGAATTTAGCTACCTGAGTTCTATACCACCATGAAGAGTGTAGAGAAGGGGAGGGTTACATGAAACATGGTCAGGCGTTGGGACAGGCTGCTCAAGGAGGTGGTGGAGTCACCATCCCTGGTGGTGTTCAAGAAACCTGGGGACATGGCACTTGAGGGATGTGGTTTAATAGCCATGGTGGTGTTGGCTTGATGGTTAGACTCGATGATCTTAGAGGTCTTTTCCAATCAAAACAATCCCTTGTCCAGTTTTGGGCCACTCAGTTCAAGAGGGACACAGAACTGCTTGAGAAAGTCCAGTGCAAAGCCACAGAGGTGGTTGAGGGAATGGAACATCCCTCTTATGAGGAGAGACTGAGGGAGCTGGGGCTGTGCTGTTTGGAGAAGAGCAAGAGGTAACCTCATTCATGTTTATAAAGATGCGCAGGGTGAGTGCCAGGAAGCTGGACCCAGGCTCTACTCAGTGATGCCCAATGCCAGGACAAGAGGTGGAAGCTGAGGCACAGGAAGTTTCATTTAAATATGAGGAAGATTTTTTTTCCCTGTGAAGGTGGTAGAAGACTGGGCCAGGCTGCCCAGGAGTTGTGGAGTCTCCCTCTCTGGACTTACTCCAGACCTGCCTGGATGTGTTCCTGTGTGGTCTGATCTAAGCGATCCTGCTGTGGCGGAGGGGTTGGACTGTATGAGCTTTGGATTTCCCTTCCAGCCTCTGACATTTTGTGGTTCTGTGGTTCTGTGATTCTATGGTTATTATTATAACCATAGAATCACAGAATCATAGAATGGTAAGGTTGGAAGGGACCTCAAAGATCAACTGGTTCCAACCCCCTACCACTAGTACAGGTCACTCAAAACCTCATCCAACCTGGACTTCAACACCTCCAGGGAGGGAGCAGCCACAACCTCCCTGGGCAACCTGTGCCAGTGTCTCACCACCCTCACTGCAAACAACTTCCTCCTAACATCCAGTCTAAATCTCCCCTCTGCCACTTCAAACCCATTGCCCCTTGTCCTGGCATTGCAAGACCTTCTTAATAGTCCCTCCCCAGCCTTCCTGTAGCCCCCTTCAGATCCTGGAATGCTACTCTAAGGTGTCCTGGCAGCCTTCTCTTCTCCAGGCTGCAGAGCCCCAACTCTCTCAGCCTGTCCTCATAGCAGAGCTGCTGCAGCCCTCTGAGCATCCTCGTGGCCTCCTCTGGCTCAGCTCCAACAGTTCCATGACCTTCCTGTGCTGGGGGCTCCAGAACTGCACACAGGACTCCAGATATTGATATATAAACCATGTTAATATAAAACCAACATACAATCATATATTAAAATACAAAATATTATTATTATTATTATTCTATGGTTATTTATTTTTGTTTATGGTTATTTATTGGTAAAGGAACAAAGGTTCCTGGTGTCAGGTGTCCTGCTTCTAGACGGCCTCTAGACAACATATACCCACTGTAGCTGTGCAGAAAGTGTAGCCTGTATTGAAGCTCTATCTCAGGAGGGCTCTGAATCACTTGCTACTAAAAACTGAGATGGACTTTTAGAAAAGGTTCACTTTGTCTTTATTCATGACACCTTTTTCTACAGGGTTTTGACTTGGTACACCAGAGGCAGGACACCCACCCAGTAAGCTCATTCAGCGCATGAAGGGCATCAAAGTGTTGGAGCTGGTCCAGAGGAAGCTGTGAAGTTCAGAGGGCTGGGGTATGTTCCCTGTGAGAATAGGCTGGGAGAGTTGGGGCTGTTCAGCCTGGAGAAGAGAAGGCTCCTGGGAGACCTTATAGCAGCTTTCCAGCACCTGAAGGGGACCTACAGAAAAGCTAGGGAGGAACTCCTTCCAAAGGCTTGTTGTGGTAGGATGAGGAGGAATGGATTTAAGACTGAGGAGGGCAGGTTTAGATTGGATACTAGGGAAAAAAAGCTTCTTTTTAGTGAGGGTGGTGAGACACTGGAACAAGTTGTCCAGGGAGGTTACGGATGTCCCTTCCCTGGAAGTGTTCAAGACCAGTTTGGAGAGGGCCTTGAGCAATCTGGTCCTAGTGAAATGTGTCCCTGCATGTGGTGGGAAGGTCGGAACTAGATGATCTTTAAGGTTCCTTCCAGCCCAACCCATTCCATGACTTTATTCCAAGTTTTCAGATTCTTGTGATTCACAGATTTTTGGGTCCAAATTGCTCTTATAACAATTAAGAAATGAAACACATTTAGCTGGATTAAAAAGTGCTGAAATCATAGAATAGTAAGGTTGGAAGGGACCTCAAAGCTCATCCAGTTACAACCACCTACCATAGGCAGGGACACCTCCCACCAGAACCTGGGAGAACTTCATCCAACCTGGCCTTGAACACCTCCTGGGAGGTTGTGGAGTACAGAAGCACAGAGTGTGATGAGAGATCACATTGGGTGATTCTGTGCTCTACAACCTCCCTGGGCAACCTGTGCCAGTGTCTCACCACCCTCTGCCAGAACTACAATGAATTTCCTCCTAACATCCAGTTTAAATCTCCCCTCTGCCAGTCTAAACCCATTCTTCCTCATCCTCTCATTACAAGACCTTGTCAATAGTCCCTCCCCAGCCTTCCTGTAGCCCTCTTCAGATACTAGAAGGCCACTACAAGGTCTGAAAGCCTTCTCCAGGCTACAGAGTCCCAACTCCTGCATCTTCCCCTCATAGCAGAGCTACTGCACCCCTCTGACCATCTTTGTGGCCTCCTCTGGACCCGCTCCAATAGTTCCATGTTCTTCTTGTGTTGGGGGCTCCAGAACTGCACACAGGACTCCAGGTGGGGTCTGAGGAGAGCAGAGTAAAGGGAGAGAATCCCTTCCCTTGCCCTGCTGGCAGCTTGATGCTGCCAAAGATATAGTTGGCTGGGCTGTCACTACAAGTCTTGGTAAACACCTGCCTAGTCTTATTTTTTTTAGCCTATGAGGCTGTTGCTCCACCTCATACAGGCATAAGTGCCAGTGCAAACATCTTCAGATTCATTCAGGCCATAACATGGAGCTTACTGAATGGTTCTTCTGTTTTGCACTGAAATTAGATCAACATTTCAAGGTGCGATTGCAATTGTTGGGGGATTTGAAATGAGATTCTGGAAAATGGCTTTGCTGCTTCTCATCGTCTTACGCAATTTACAGAGCACTTTTCTAGTGGCATTGCCTGGGAAGTTTGGGTAGAAATAGGTCCCCAGTTGCTGGGGATTTCACCTCCTCCTGTTCAGCATCAGATGGCATAGGTGGTTACTACAGCAGTGGGGTTTTGATGTTTGCAGAGCGAAGATGGCAAGGCACAGCAGGACGCAATCAAAAGCAATGAAAATGTTGTTTGCCCTGGTTTCCTAGGGAAATGAGCACTGAGCAGCTCTGCTGTCTTTGTGATTGCCTCACTCTCAGTGTCTTTGCTTGCCTAACCAGACTGCCTTCTGTTTTGTTTTTTTTTCCCCAGGTAGTTTTGAATGTGTAGTCCAATTTTGATCACTTTTGACAGAAAGGCAGAGAGCTCAGAGTTCTTCCGCTGCCAAATATTTTCTGCTGCTAGTCGATGGAGAAAACCTTTACTGCTTGTCTAGGGGGAAAGCCTGCAGGGAAACCTCAGAACTCACTAGATGTTAGAGAGTCAACCACAAGGTATGGCCCCATTGGAAGGCAGGTTTTGGCCACAGCTCAGAGTGACCCATTGTTGTCATGGATAGGGGTGAGGGAAAGCACCACAGAAGCGCTGTGAGGTCTCGTCTCCAGGGGCAAAATGATAGGTAGCTAAAGTTAACTTGTTCACAGGTTAACTGAAACTCAGGAGTTTGTAGACATAGAATCATAGAATGATAAGGTTGGAAGGGACCTCAAGGATCATCTTGTTCCAACCCCCTGCCATAGGCAGGGATGCCTCCCACTAGTACAGCTCACTCAAGGCCTCCTCCAACCTGGCCTTGAACACCTCCAGGGAGGGAGCAGCCACAACCTCCCTGGGCAACCTGTGCCAGTGTCTCACCACCCTCACTGTAAAGAACTTCCTCCTAACATCCAGTCTAAATCTCCCCTCTGCCAGTTTATAGCTTAACTCAGATGAGCCATTTGCAGGGCCTGTGTGAACCTCTAGATGTGGATCTTGCTGCTGCATCTCTCACTCTTGGATATCACTGTGCTGTTCTCCTTACCCTTTGCATCAGACCACAGACAGAAGAAACAGAGCCCCCATGGCAGGAGGGTGTCCATAGAGAACATGCTTTCTAACAGCAATCCCTCTAGCTCTGAGCACACATCCTGCACAGGGCACCCCCACGCCATGGCTTTGCCTTCTCTGTGACCCCACAGCCCAGTTCAGCTCCTTGGATAACCCTTTCTGTGTGTCTACACAGCATCTCTCACTTCTAAGGAATGTCCAAGAGCAGCTGTAGGGCCACAAAGGGTTGGGAGCTGTCTGAAATGGACCATTCTAGTGCTTGCATCTGCAAAGCTTGCCTGAATCCTCCTTCATTAAGCCTGGCATGTCTGGCCCTGGCTTCCTTGGTGCACACAAGGCATCCATTATTTCTTGTGTTGATTAACACCTCCCCCAACATAACCTCACTGGAGGCCTACTGGAGTTCTTTGACATTTTCTTGCTCCAGGGTAACTCAGCAATGACAAATCCCACCCAGGAGACATGAGCAAATGCTGGAAACAGAGTTGTTAAAAAAAAAGTGACTAAGTTGGATGGGACAAAACAACTCAGAGCAGAACTGAAGAGAAAACATTTCCACCCAAGAAGCCTTCTTCAGTGTGATGGGGACAATATCTTAGAATCATAGAATTGTCAGGGCTGGAAAGGGATCTTAAGAACCATCCACTTCCAAACCCCCTGCCATGGGCAGGACACCTCACACTAGATTAGGTTGCTCACAGCCCCATCCAGCCCGACTTTAAACACCTCCAGGGGTGAGGCTTCCACCACCTGTGCCAGTGTCTCACCACCCTCATGCTGAAGAACATCTTCTTGACATATGAACCGAATCTCCCCACTTGTAGTTTTGCTCCATTCCCCCCAGTCCTATCACTGCTTGACATCCTAAAAGGTCCCTCAGTAGCTTTCTTGTAGCCCCCTTCAGATACTGGAAGGCCACAATAAGGCCTCCTTGGAGCCTTCTCCTCTCCAGGCTGAACAGCCTCAACTCTCTCTGTCTGTCTCCATAGTAGAGCAGCTCCAGTCCTCTGAGCATCCTCGTGGCTCTTCTCTGGACACCTTCCAGCATGTCCATGTCCTTCTTGCAACAGAGGCTCCAGAACTGGATGCAGTACTCCAGGTGGGGTCTCACCAGAGTGCAACAGAGTGGGAGAATCCCCTCCCTCACCCTGCTGCCCACACTGCTCTTGATGCAGCCCAGGCTCTGGTTGCTCTCTGGGCTGCCAGTGCACACTGCTGGCTCACGCTGAGCTTCTCATCCACCAGCATCCCCAAGTCCCTCTCTCCAGGGCTGCTCTCAAACCACTAGCCTTTTTAGATTGCCTTTTCTGAAAGTCTTGAAAAGCTTGGATAAAACTTTTCTTTATTCCCAAGCAATGTCCTGAGAGATCCTCTCTAGGAAAAGGCTTCCTGGTGGTCCCTTGGTCCTCTGCTGCACAGCCTGCACTAGCCCTGGGCTATGGTGGTGGAATTGCAGGAGGGAAGCCAAAGGACCAGACATCAGAGCTAAAGTTGTGACCCTTTTTTCTACCAGGCTGGCTCACAGTGTAACCAGCCCCAGGCCATCTCCACCATGTCAAAGCAGAGGAGCAGAGGTTTGCTGTGCTTCTTCACCCATCCTTCAGGCAAAACAGATGTGATTTCTTCACATTTAGCCTTTAGTAGAAAGAGAGTGTGGATCCAGGCCCTTTGAGCCCAAATTTCTTGCCCACTGCACTGAGACATCACTCTTTTAAGAGCTGCCAAGGGCTCTGATCAGCAGGACTTTCCTGATGTTGGTTAAGTACCCAAAACGTGGACCAGAAGAACATCCTGGATTAAAAGATTGACTCTTGCCCATCTCCCTGCAGCCACATTCACTCAACACCAAAGGCTCACAAGCTCCCTGCAGTAGAGAAGAAGGACTTCTGGGCTGAATTTCTGTCCACTCTTGAAGCACTGCAGCATGTCTCCTCCTGAACAGTCATCTCCAGCCTGTGCATTCTGCAGACCACCTCACCATGATCAGAGTTCACTGAAGCCAGCCCCTGGGATTCTCTCAGGTTCTCATCCATGTGCCTGACAAGTTCCTCTGACAGGCAGGCTCAGTGATTTGTCTCCAGGTAGATGGTTTTAGCAGACAGCTTTGAAGAAACTGGTTTGCCATCTGTCTGTGTCTACCTCTGGTAGCTTAATGGAGAGTAATGATCCTTCCAAACCCTCTAAATGGAAGCCATTAGCTGAACCAATGGGAGAAATTGAATTGTTGTCTCACCCAATACTTCCAATTTGCCTTCCAGTTCCTCCTGTCCAAGATGTGCTGAACTTGTACAGGGGTCTCTGTCACTCAGCAGGAGACAGGCAGAGAGAGATCCCTCCCTTTAGCTCCCCAGGAAAGGTAAAATATGGCAGAAAAGTCCTTTGCTTAGTTGCTGATGGATTTTTCTACCTCACTTTCTCTTCCTGACATCTGGACTAGTCTGAGGTTGGTTTTCCTCTCGTGGTTTGCCCTCAAAGCAGATGTGTCACAGAATCAGAGAATGGTTTGGGTTGGAAGTGACCATGAAAGATCAACTGCTCCTACTCTCCTGCAGTGAGCAGAGACATCGCTGAC
The DNA here is from genome assembly GCA_013396675.1 of Eubucco bourcierii. Classification (NCBI taxonomy): domain Eukaryota; kingdom Metazoa; phylum Chordata; class Aves; order Piciformes; family Ramphastidae; genus Eubucco; species Eubucco bourcierii. Next base: position 12,926 of record VWZE01024894.1, read on the forward strand.
TACATCAGTGAGACCTGGACAGAGACTTGGGCACAGAGGAACCAAATGAGGTTCAACAAGGGTAAGTGCAGAGTCCTACACTTGGGGAGGAATAACACACTGAACCAGGACAGGTTGGGAGGTGATTTGCTGGAGAGCAGCCCTGTGGAGAGGGACCTGGGAGTGCTGGTGGATAACATCGGTGGTGCAGCAGTGTGGCCTGGTGGCCAAGAGGCCAATGGGATCCTGGGATGCATCAAGGAGAGTGTGTCCAACAGATCCAGGGAGGTTCTCCTCCCCCTCTACTCTCCCCTGGTGAGACCTCATCTTGAGTACTGCCTTCAGTTTTGGGCTCCCCAGTTTAAGAGGGACAGGGGTCTGCTGGAGAGGGTCCAGCAGAAGGATACAAGGATGATTAGAGGACTGGAGCACTGCCTGATGAGGAGAGGCTGAGGGACCTGGGGCTGCTTAGTCTGGAGAAGAGAAGACTGAGAGGGGATTTAATAAAAATTTATAAATATCTGAGGGCTGGGAGTCAGGAGTGGGGGGACAGGCTCTGCTCACTTGCTCCCTGGGATAGGACAAGGAGCAATGGATGGAAGTTGCAGCACAGGAGGTTCCAGCTCAACACAAGAGGGAACTTCTTTACTGTAAGGGTCACAGAGCCCTGGCACAGCTGCCCAGAGAGGTTGAGGAGTCTCCTTCTCTGGAGACTTTCAAACCCTGTCTGGATGTGTCCCTCTGTGCCCTGAGCTGGATTGTCTGGTCCTGCTCTGGCAGGGGGGGTTGGACTCCATGATCTCTTTGGGTCCTTTCCAACCCCTGACATCCTGTGAGCCTGTGATCAGGTGTCCATGAGCTGCTTTCACCCAATTCAATCTGTCCTTCCTGAGGCTGGGACTGTGCAGTAAGAGCAATATTCATGGCCACAGAGCCACTGAGTGAATGACATAGAACCACAAGTGTTGGAAGGGAACCTCTGGAGATCTTCTAATCCAACTCCCAGTGTCATCCAGAGCAGGCTGCATAGGATCACACCCAGGCTGGCTGTGAAAGTCTCCAGAGAAGGAGACTCCACAACCTCTTTGGACAGCCTGTTCCAGTGCTCAATCACCCTCAAAGAAACCATGATGTTGTTTTCAGAGTCAGCCTGAGGCTTCCCTGGAGGCCAAATCTAGTGTCAGAACAAACACCTAACAACATGCAGAGGACTTAGAAGCAGCTCAGCAGTGTCACACATATTTTTGTCTTCCTCATCATGCATCCAACTATGTGCGAAGGGAAGATTTTGTCCTTGGTGGTGTTTGATGGAAGTAGATTTAATCCAACAGGACATTGGCCCTGATAGTGTCATGTTAGCTCATCCATTATTCAAGTTCGGTAGCTGCTGGTCCCTGGATGGATTGCTGTGCCTCCCAGATGTTCTTCCCTGGTCTTGGGCTGTCTTTTTGTTTCCCTGGTCGATAACCTTGTGCTTGGCCTGTGCAAATCTAATTATGTTTAGCTCTAACAGGAAATGTCAGCCTGCATGTATCTCCAGGAAGGATGGATGTTCTGGCTCTGGAAATAACAGAGGCACAAATGGGAACTCCTCACAAGTAGGAAGCTAACACAGCTTATCTGCTAAACTACATCATCAGAGAATGGCTAAACTACATTATCAGAGAATAGTCTGAGTTGGAAGAGACCTACGAAGGTCATCAGTCCAACCCTCTCTGCAGTAGTCAGGAACATCCTCAACTAGAGCAGTTTACCCAGAGCCCTGTTGACCCTCTCCTTGAATATGTCCAGGGCACCTCCCTGGGCACCCTGTTCCAGTGTTTCACTACCCTCATGATAAAGAACTTGTTCCTCACATCCAATCTGAATCTGCTCTGCTCCAGTTTGAAGCCATTGCCTCTTGTTCAGTCCCTGCAGGACTTTGCAAACAGTCTCTCTGCAGACTTCTCAGCAAGTTTGCAGATGACACCAAGCTGTGTGGCACAG
>VWZE01024895.1:0-34395 GCA_013396675.1 Eubucco bourcierii
CTTCCAACCTTACCATTCTATGATTCTATGAATAGCTACAACAAATGTTCACAACAGTTGTTAGTCTGTATTCCATCTGCACTGGGGACACATCAGACTGAAAATGCCTTCTGATGTTCACGTGCTGGCTTTCTTTCATGGAGGAACAGGAGTACTGACAGTTTGCTCTTAAATACTTTTATGAGTGGTTTGACCCTGTGTTGAGTTTACCAGGACTGTTCATGTCAGGAGCTCCTCACTGGCCTGACTGCCATTAAAGGTTGTTAACTCTCACTCCAGTGATGACACCTTTTGCATATTTCTTCTCAATGAGCAGGGCCAGTCATTAGGGAATAATAAGGAAAACCTTTCAGATGACCATGCATTTCTCAAAAGTACAATGACTGAAATTAGAGATGGTCAAAGATGCTGTCAAGCAAAGAGTTGACTAAAAAGCAAAGCAGAAGTCTTGAAATCAGTTGGGACTTAAAGTTTCAGGGGTTTTGTAATGCCCTAAAACTGAGAGGGGAGGGAAAAAAAACTGTCCCTGACAGAGTAAACACCTTCTGAATGCCCTCCTTTGACTGCAGTGCAGCAGTTTCCACTGCAAAACAGTTCCTCCTGCCCTGCTGTCACTGGGCAAAGCCATGCTCAGAAAAGTTACAGAACAGACTGCTGTCCCTTGCTTTGGTTACAGAGCTCCACACCCACGTTGAGGAAAGGAGAAGCCAAATAGGATAGCATTTGGCACCCACATGTGGAAAGCAGCAGCCTGTTGCACAGTCACAATTGTCACAAGTCACTCTAAACACCCTGGCAAAGCCTAGGACACTTACATGGCAGTGGAGCAAATGGGGGCTTGGACCCCTTGCAACCACAGTCTCAGGGTTCTCTGTATCCCATTCAAATCAGATCTACTCCTCTGAACATGTTTCTTTTGCTCTCAGCCCCTTCATTGAAGGTGGGAGAGTTGCTCCTAGTGCTGGACACCTCCTTGGACCCTGCAGGGTTCCCTTGTGCAGTCACCACAGTGGTTTTCAGCAGAGGGGTAGAGATGAAAGGGTAGCCCAGGAGTTCAGGAAGGAGGGACTCTCAGTTACCTGCTTTACACATCCACCTGGAGTAACCTCTCTTGGCTTTACAGATCTTTTTTTCTTTCCCCAGCCTCACTGAAAGCGAGGTTTGTCTTCTCCAGGAGCAATCACTGCAAGATGCAAGCGGACATGATTACAGTAATTTATATCTCCCTGTGATTACAGTAATTTGTGTCTATTAATTAACCCACAGCTTAAATCTCTTAGCATGTTAACTTTAAGGAAATGACACACTTCAACTTAATGACATGAAATTCCCCCCTATATATGTTACTTATTTCTTCTCTGTGTTGCTGCACAGCTATAACTCAGTCACCAAACACAATGTGCCACCTCCAGTAGCACTCAGCTCCTGCTCTGTTATGAATGAAAGCGAGTTTGGTTTGCCAGGCAGTGGAGTGAAAGCCTCAACAGATTTCTCTTCTTCCTTTTCTCTCATGTCTCCCTGGGACATTTGGACTCTCCAAGTTGCCATTTAATCATGTTCAAAGCCTGGGGGTAAAAAAAATGCTTGTGTTAGTCAACTTCTCAGTCTATTTACCTTGAACCCACTGGCTGCTGTTTGGCTTGTAAATGCTGACCAAACGTCTTCTCCTGGCTTCGCGTTGTGATCCCTACCTTTGGAGAAGGATGTGTAGACAGTGCAAGCACACGGGTTAGATAACAAGGACAGTAAAGGAAAATGAGTGACACATCCCAGAAGCTGTTTAGATAAAAACGGTTGCAGACTGAATAGAGTCAAAGTAAAGTGGATTTAGCAGATGGTAAAGAGAGAGGGAGGGAAGACAGCACCCAAACCAAATTACCACTTTTTAAGCACTAGCCAGAGCAATACCTTTCTTCCTGGGACACTACATCAGATGCTACTGATCTTTCCTAACCTCCAGCAGGTTTCAGTCTGAGGAGAATCAAGCTTCAAGAAAACAAATCAGGCCCCAGAGCTGTGATACATATTTCTGCCTTCTTGCCCTGTTAGGTCTGCAACTTTTCTGGTGGTGTTGAATTCCACCTATGTCTCATTAATCATCATTTTAGTGCTTTACATTGACAGTAGCAAGTCAGAGCCAGCAGCACTTTCACTTCTACCTTCACCTGCCATAACTGGAAATCTGTTGCCATCATTTCACAAAGCAGGCTGGGGACACACAGCTGGCATTTACTGCTGGCAGCAGCTTATACCGAAGAGACACTTTGCGTGGCAGGATGCCAAAGTTACTTTTAACTATTCAGATGAGTGCTCTGCACAGCAAACCTTTTGCAGTGATATCAAGCAATTTGCGTTACACTGCCGTCTCATAAGAAAGGAGCTACAAAGCTGAGCTTTGTAATAAGCTGATGGGAATATGAGTCATGAACATGTGTATTTTTAACTGCAGAGCTACATCAGAAGTAGGATTTGACTCTAGATGCAACATTCAGCTGCTAAAACCGATTGCAGAAATTATGTGAAGAAGTGCAAGAGTGAGTTAGTATTAAAATCCCTGACAAACTGGATGTCATAGCCTTCAGAAATTGCAAGCAGCTCTCTTTGTTGGCCTGAGAAAACACACATCTGAAAAAGCCTAGTTCTGCCTGCTCCTGGCTTGCCACTGTTTGCTCTGTGCAGGTCACAGAAAACACACCTGTGATTTCCATCACTATTCTCTGAGGCCTTATGGGGTGTCAGAAAAATCCTTTAATGAAACATTATCCAAGATGAAGTTGCCCCCTTTAGCAGAAGGAGCAGCTACCCACAGAGAGCAGCTATCCAGGAGCCACTGGATGATTCAACACCCAGCACCTCCCAGTCAGCTCTGCCAACATGGCCATGCAGTTTAGCTGCTTCCAGCTGCCCTGCTTCCCTAATCAATCCTAGAATTTTCTGCTACATTATTGATGCAGGTAATTCCTTCCCTGAGGCAGAGACTTCTTTCTTATAATGGTGTACAGCAACTAGAACAAAGGAGACCTAAACAATAACCAAAAACTTAATCACAGTAAGTCAAGCAAATACTATTTTACAACCAGGTAAACTGACATGAGCTGACCAGGGTGATGGAACAAAGTGACAGCAGACTTGGAAATCAAAGCAAGAAAACTCCTCGCCTTATTTATTTTAGCTAATCCCAGTAGATGTAAGCGGTACAAGCATAGCACACTCTCAGTGCAGGCCTTCTCCATGCAGTAGATGTTAGAGAGAGAAGCTCACTGCTGTCCAGAGCACTCCTTGTTGTTTCATGTCAACTGCCAGTCAAGTCACCTCCCTTGCTGGAGCTGATGAATAGGCAAGAGAAAAGAGACAGAGCTTTACTTTTCCCTCCACTTCTCAAAGAACATGTTGCACCAGCTTTGAGATTCAGCTGCAAAAGCTGTCTGTGCGGTGTGGGAGAATCCCATGTGTCAGGCTGCACTGGCAGGAGTTATTTGGTCATCTGCTCTGCTATTGCTCTATTAAACCCCTCTGCTGTGGCATCTCTCAGAACTGTCCTAATAGGTTCATTGCTAACTCTTCCAACAGCAATACCGAACAAAAAAAGCAAGAAATTGCCTCTAACTTCATATCCCAAGACAGCTCCCTGCCCCAGCTAACTCATCTCTGCTTTACCACTCACAAATTCCTGGTAAAGGCGGTGCTGAGATCCGTTTTATTTTCCACTTGGTCACACTACAAGACCAGTTGATGCCAACCAGCTTGACGTGCTGATGGCTGCACAAGGGTCACTGTCTGCCCCTGACAGAATAATGCAACCAACAATGACAAAGACCCTTCTGGGATGTTACCCTCACTTTCCCCACAACACCACATCAGAGGGAAGGAAGGCAGACAACTTGATACACTAAGGAATGGGTAAACTAAAGGTTGCTTTTTGTCATCCTGCACTGGTACTGGGGAACCCCAGTGGCGAACTGAAGAGAAAGCCAACAGGAATGCAGTGTGGCCTGCAGTGGGGTGGTGAAGGTAGCATTCAGTAGTTGTCTGAAAATGCAAGTATCTGTGTAAAACTATTAGCAGGTTTTGTTTGACTGGGAGTGTTCACTGTGCTTGTTTTGTGTCTGTGGCTTTTCAAAGGGCTTAACACTTCATGAGTTGTATCTGGAATCTAATTCCAGCACCAATTAGTTTCTGTAGCTTAATGAAGAAATGTATTCATCATAATGCAGATTTCATGTCTTTAAATTTCATTTGAATATCTAATGAGGCAAATGCAGACAAAATGTTTGTGCTGCTGCAGCCAGAATTCAGAGACAGTTCTGAGTTGTCTGCCCCTTCCCGAGCTGGTGAATGCCTGTGAAACAGGGAGTTCTGGCTGCTGTGACACAGCCACCATGACACAATTTTCCTCTCCACAAAAGCCTTCCTTTGATGGGATCATGAACACTCACTATGGTTTTCTTACTTCATACCTTTAGACTAATGGCCACACTACAATGCACTAACGAATCTGCACTAGGAAAAAAAGTCATCAAGATTTTATTGAAAAAGACTGAGAAAAGATGTGGCAGAAGAAAAGCAAGGACAACTGGAAATAGATCCCTCTCTTGTTCCAACAAAATGGTTTTGTAGTCAAGGATATAATTCAGGTGGGGAAAGATCATGCTGCTCTCACCTGAAAACTCAGCTAGTGGATATGAAAGTCTCACCCCAGGTTTCATGGAAGTCTCTTGGAACTCATGCAGCAACCAAGGCTCCAAGAGCATCCTTCAGTGCTGTCCTCACGTGGCTGTTTCTATAGGTTTGGAGGCTTGGGTAGATGAGGACACAGCGTCTTACCCATTACAATAAGGAAAGGAAGGTAAACAAAGCAAGCTGTGCTCATCATTAAGATTCATGAGGTGGCAAAGCAGCAGCTCAGTGTCCCTCAAACATTAGCACAAAATTATTGGCTCCAGTTGTGATGGTAATTGCACCGAAGTCAGGCAGGAAAAGCACTAAGCTGGAGCTGCAAATGAAGCCACAAGGACAGCAGTCAGACATCACTCTTGTAATTTCCTATGAAGTAAGCTGGCAGGCAAATGTTCTTTAAAGTCACAAAAAGACTCCATAGCTGAGGTGTATTTTTCACTGTGTCCTTCCCAATGTGTAAGGAATTTTTGTATTAAACATTTTTGGAGTTTTGTATTAAATATTCTGGTGTTTCATACTTGCACTTCAGGCTCTAGCTGAGAGTACCAGCATTTTAACAGCAATTACAAGGCCTTCATTTCTTACTATTTTATAATGAATAAAAAGAGGTTTTTTTCTTTTTAAAAAAAATGAAGAAAAATTAATATAGCAGTGGAGAAGAAAAACTGAGCATCAGTGTACTTCTAAATTTGTGAGTCTAAGAAGTCAGCAAACCACCTCAATCCTGTACTCACTGACAGGGTTTGTTCTAGACATTTGCCCCTTGTAGAGAAAAGCTCTTCCTCCGTTGGTCCCTGCCCAGTGATGTCCACAAGCTCTTCCAGATTCCCACATTTTCATGTTTTCTTTCACTAACTTCAAAGTTGCTGCTTCAGTCTGCTGTGAGAGATGAAGAGTGAAAAGGGGCTCCCTCCACACTTTGTGCCTCAGCAGCTCCCACGTGGTTTGAGCTTCCACGATGAAACCAGAAGCACTGCATGGACAAAGGTGGGTCCTCTTGGTTGTGTATTGAAAGAAGTTGCTCTTCTCTGCAGCAGCCAACAGGAGTGGTGCATTTGTAATGGAAACAAGCAACCCATGAACCTCAGACAACCTGGGAAGCCCTGTGGTAATACAAATTAAATACAGCAGTTCCTACAGTGAAGATACAGGGCAGGAGGTGGGGGTGGGTGAGGGGTGTGGAACAAGAGTGAAGCCCTATCCTTTTCCTTTATTGTCAATGTCTTTCAGGGCATTTTGTCTACCTGCTTAAAAAAAGTCTCCATTGTTAACAAATCTGTTCCAGTGCAAGCACAGTTACTGTTCATTTAAGGTCTCATTCGCACTGCATATAATTATAATGCAATGCTCTGAGTTTTGTTGCCCCCTTCCCAAAATGGATAAAAGTAAAAAGTGCAGCAAGGTAATAAACCAAACTTATCTTGCCAGAAAAGTAGAGATTCACATGTTCAATACTTTTAGCTCCTCCTTAGGAATTAGTACCTCGTGCTTTTTTTATTAAAAAGCAGAAAAGTTATTAAATGTGTATTAAAAAAAACCCCAAACAAACAAAAAACAAACCCCACAAACCACAAAACCAGACCTCACTGCCAGATGAGAAGGGTGTCAAACAAGCAGCACTGCCATTTTTGCATGTTATAAAGGTACAGATCTGTTTGGAGAGCCACACAGATGAGCTGCTGCCAGGCGCCGGTTCTAGCCCCCCTGCTCACCCCCTGGCTGCCCTTTCTGCAGCAGTCTCTGTAGATGTGACAAGGTGTGGGGCTGCCCAGACCACCAGCTGGGATGCCTCAGGTTCCACCATCACCTAGGAAAGTCACTTGGCCACAACCCATCAGCAGCACAGACGTTTGGACAATTAAGTCACTGGCAGTAGCATCCTGGGTGTCCTATTTATAGCTCTCATGCTTCACTGTAAGGTCCCAAAGGCAAAGAATGATTTTGGCTCTCTTCCTGTAGGCACAGAAGTTGTTGAAGTCAGGGAGCCCTCTTGGGTTTTCAGGGTTAAAGGCCTGCACGCAGCCATGGTGCTGCCTTGGAACACTGAAAGGAGCTTTTGTTCTTTTCACTAATACAATTTTTATATGAGGTTTATAAGTATTCCTGGCAAGGAAATTTCACCCAAACGTTAGCATTTTTACATCTTTCACTTAGAGGATACTGACCCACTGAATTCATAATTAATTGCAGACCTTTTCCTTGGCTATTGACTGAGAAACCTTCAGGACACTGCTGAGCATCATAAATTACAGTCCTGGTTCTAGGCACACATTTGGTTGCAGTTAACTCCCACTGTCTGCATTTGTTATGTTGTAAGAGTTACCTGCAGTGCATCTTGCTAAACAGCATCCTTCACAGCAGAGAGCTACAGGCCCTTCGTTGTTGTAGATCACTTCTATGAGCGACAAATCCAGTCCTCTGCTGAACCACATTCAGCCAAAACTAAAAACCTCTTCATTCTCGTGCTCTCAAAAGAGGCCTTAGCCTCCTGCTGGAGGTTTTCCGTGGATTTCAGAGAGCTTTGGATCAGTCTCCCAAGCGAGTAGGCTGTTGCAAGAGCAGGTTTGAAGATGCTACTTTTCAGGAAAATAACTGGAACTAGAACGTGAGTCGAACTCCCACATCTTCCCAGCAGTGTTTAAAAAATCCCCAGAGGCTGGTTACTGGGAGCCAAATAAATCCAGCAGCACTGTAAACCTTGGTAAATTAAAAGCAAAAGGAGTCCTGAAAGGTGTCAATTCACCTTCAATCCAGCAGATGCAGCACTGCCAGAAAAGCTGCAGCTGCCCTGAGGACTTCTCCTCAGCAAATCTGCCTGACAAAGATCAAACTCCTTACCAAACCTAGCTTGGCATTGCCCTGCCAGCAAACATCTGTAGCACAGACATGGCCTAAAAGCCACTGCTGTAAAGGGAAGGCCACTAGCTGAGTCTTGCTTCCTCTCTGATCCTTTTGAATGCTTTTATCAAAGCAATCCAATGGGCTCTGCTGCAGTGACTATTACTGAACTAAAAACACAAAAATGGAGGGATGTATTAAAAAAAAAAAAAAAAGCTAGCTTTAAATACCTACAAGACAGGACCTTATCAATATTAACTTCATCGTGGAGGCCTGTAACTGGATGTATAAACACCTACCACACTGTTTATAGTAATAATTACAAAAAAATAAAGTAGATCTGAATCTGGCCAGGGCTTAGACATGAAGCCAAATCAGTGATTACAGTACTTATTCCTCTTCTGCCACTCCTCAGATTTCTTTCAGAATGGTATCAGTTACAGTGTTTGCACAGATGGAGGCACCCACCAGCAAAGACTAGCCATCATCCACTCCAGACACACAGTCAAAGCTACCTGGCAGTGGTAGTTTAATCTCTGCACCTCCCTGTCTCATGCTCTGGAAAACAGTTCCTGTTTGAGCTGTGAAGCAGAAGCAGTCCCAGAACAATCCGCAGCTGCAGGCAGCACAAAGTCCCAGTTCAGCCAGGGTTTGGATAACATGCTGTGTGCTGGGCTAGTCTGCAGCTTCTTATGCAGCTTTTCCCTGCCCAGGTGAGCACTGCAGAACCTGCTCCAGTGTCTGCCTGTCCCCCAGTGCCCTGGCTGAGACTAGACAAAGATCAGACAAACATTTCCATACAGCCCAAAGCCACTGAAATAAGGATTCTGGACACAGGCAAGTATCAGCTCACTGTCACAGAGGGGGTTTTGTTTCCTCAGAGAAACTCACCCCTTTCTCCAAGACAAGGCAGACAGCTAGCCCAAGAGATGGTGGCTTTAACCCACATTGATCTGACAGAGTTGCCATCCCTGCTGTCATTCCCTGGAGGAAACGGAGTTCCTTGGAGGATGGTGGGTGTCTCAATAGTGTCCTTGGAAAGAAAGAAATTTCAGCTGTCAAAAGAGTGGAAAAAGATCTCTCAGAAAACCAGAGAACAGGCTGATTCAGTAATTTCTCTTTTTCACAACACACTGGAGGATCAAGCAAATTCCAGCTGTCTCATTGGGGGGAGGGCAGGAACACACAATCCTTTAAAGCAAATAGTTAGAAAACCAGAAATCCCCAGAAGAGTTCTCTTGTACACATTTCTTAGCAAGACCAATCCTGGCCTCTTAGCTCCCTGATTATGCTTTTGAAGACTAAGGGAGGGAGTTTTAGCTTTCCTGGCAGCCACACTGAAAACCACCATGATGAGGACCCAAGAAGGGCCATTTTAATACCTACAGTAGATGTCAGAGAAGGACTTCCAGAAAGTAAGGCGAAGGTGATGTAAAATGAAATGTGCTGGAGAGAGTTAAAATTTCCCCAGTAAACTACAAAAGAAGGCTTGTCCAGATTCAGCACTGAAGCTTTCTCTTTCTGGTTCAGCCCACATCGTCATCAGGCTTTGTTCCTCACCAGCCTAATATTCTCTCTTGGCCATTCTATGTAGCTACACCAGCCTCTGAAGCATAGCTACACACACTCATCTGCACACACACAAACACCTCTGAAAACAGAGGTGAAGGCCTCCTCTGCACTGCCAGCCACCCTCTCATCTCACCGCCCTTGTTTGCCCTGAACACTGCTTTCTACAAGTTGGGTTTGTGTATGGAGTTCTGCACACCATAGAAACCGAATCAGGCTCGAGTGGTCCTAGTCTCCCTGGCTTTGATAGCTTACTAGAGGCTAATGCAGCTCTAACGCTTGAGAATGAAAGGTTCTTAGATACCTGCCAGATGGGTTTGTAAGCAGCTTTTCATTTACAGCGTGCCTACTGAAACTCTCGGTGTAGCTCCACTGTGCAGGAGCAGCGAGCTCTCCTGCATCACTTGCTGGTACCCAGACAAGCTGGCTGCTGATTAGCCACATGGAGCCAGGCTCCTGAGTGGTGTAGTGTGTATTAAGATAGAATTACAGCTGCGTGGGTTTTGGTTTACAGTTCTCCTGCACTGGGCAAGGGGAAGGAGAAATTAGTGTCACTTAGTTTCAAGTGACATTAATTGACAGGATTGCAGATGTAGTGCATTAGGTCAAACATACAATTACTAACCAGAAAGTGCTTGTAACTGTTGTATGCTCACAAAAATCAGTCCAGAGTACTGCTCTGGTGGCAGCAGTCTCATTCATGCACTGAGAGCACCACAAAGAATGCTGTTTGATTGCTTGACTTTGGAGAAGAGTCTCAAAAGAAAAGAAGAAAGAAAATAAGGTTGGAGGGGCAGATTTTATTTACATGTGGCTTACAGCAATGAAACTTGAGCTGGTCAATGACAGAAGCATAAACTACAGTAAAACTCCCCTTAGCAATTTGCCTTCCTCTAGTGACTGCAGGATTTCTCCTAAAAACACTTCAGCTGAGTTTACCTACAAGAATGAACCCTTGAAGAGGTTGCTGTTGAGTTGGTTTAGTTGAGTGGGTTGCATGCACTGTTGTGGTGAAATCTATGCTACTGGACACGATGCTTCTGTCTGCAGCTGTGATCCACACACAATGATTCAGCATTCCCTAACAGAGTGACTTCAACTGGCTCTAATTTCTCATTTCACTAGAGGCAGAGAAATCACACAATGAGGTGGAAGGAAAGAAAAAGGAAAGAAAGGGAAAAAAGGAAACTTCTCCCAAAGAATAGAGCAGAGTTTAATTTTACTAAGCTAGATGTGTGACTAAACTACATTCAGCAGGGCTGAAAAGTCACCGTGCAGCAGCGGGTGACTAAATGGGGGCAAATAGCCGCTGGGTAATTGTTCAGAGTGACATTTCTACCACGACTTTGTCCAGAGCAAGCAGTATCAGATAGCAGGAAACATGTTGCCTTCTAACACAAAGGTTTCAAAAAGGCTTTGTGGCATTCCAGATAGAGCAGGAATTTCAGGGACAGTTTGAGCAAGCAGTTTGTTCCATTGGGTCCCCATTTCCTAGAACTCTGTCATCCGGGAGCGGTGTCAGAGTCGAATACACCACGAAAGCAGAGCTGCTCTGCAGAACCTGATTTGGGCTGCTCCTTGCATGTGCCCTGCACAGCCAAACAACTGCCCTTTCAGTATTGCACAGCAGAGGAGAGCTGAACACAGTTAGAAGTGTGTGTGGGGGGGGAAATATATTGCCAAGACAGTTAAAGCTGAAGGACTTCAGTTCCTGAGCTTTGTATTATATTCTGAAATGGTTCCTAGAGAAGTGCAAAACAGGGCCAGACTCTACCAGGCAAAGCCTGCCTGCCATGCAGGAAATCCCAGAGCCAGGTTAACCACATCTAACCTATCTGGCATGGCTTTGAGGGCAAGAGGTACCGATACATCACCTTAAATGCCAGGAGCAGAGGGTTTTGTCCTCCTTGGTCAGACATTTTAAAACTCCTTTCCACATTAGAAGGCTTTGCTGGTGAGTGGTGGTAAGAGGGATGTGCTGTGCCACCACCAAACTCAGTTTCACCAGTATCAGACCATAGAGCATTTTGCAAACACATTTCTACAGTAAAATAATCTAACGGAGTAAAATTGATACCCCAAACACATTGATCCTCCTTGCACAGCACAATGATGTTCTCATTTTTCACTGGCAGGTCTTTGCCTGCAAGAACACTGCACATGGCTAGAACTGGAAGCCAGCAGTGCTCACCTCTTAAAGGATTAGAATTCTAAATACCAGTTGTGCAGCAGCAACCTAGTAGCCAGGCAATGCTCTTTTCACCATCCCTACCTCATCACACCAAGTATTCCTGAACAACCAAACACCTACAACCCCCAAACAACCAACCAACACCTATGAACCACCAAACAAACACCACCCTCAACCAACCAACACCTACAAAACCCCAAATAACACCCCCTAAACAAACAACTCCTACAAACCCCCAAACAAGCAACATGCCCCAAACAACCTCACCCACCCAAAATCCAGAGCAAGAATTGGGAAGCCCAGAATCCAACCCTTACAGCAAAGTGCTCAGACTCTGTTTAATCAGGAACAGTGCAGAGAATTTAAACAAGAAGCATTTTGGCAGGGTGGTGGCTGCAGTTGAAAATCTTCTCTAAAACTCAGCATAGAAGAGTTTTGTGCACTGGCCAGGGCTGAGCATTCCTAACAGCATCTGCCTGTAGAGCAAAATTTTCCCACAAGGAGATCTGAAAACAATATCCTGAAAGAGGCTGGGAGTCTTAACACCTCAGAACTCTCAGCCCTACGTGAGGACAACCTGCATTTGGAAGGACCAGACCTGTAGCTGCTGCAAGGACCAGACCCTTGCAGGGAGCTATTAAAATACCAGTGCTGTGCTGGGGGTAGCTGCAAAGCAAGCAAATGTGTTCACCCGTGTTAAAGCGTATCCACAACTGCTCTGTGGTATTTACATAGAACCTTAACCCAGTCTAAGACAAACAAGCCTGCAGAGAAGAAAGGGCTTTTGTAGCAGCCCCAGAGCTGCGTGTGACACGTTCTCATCATGCACATGGGCAAACAGGAAAGAACGGATTTATTGTGGGCCGGCGCTCTTGCTATAAATTAAAAGGCTATTCCCTTTTATATGTCATATGTATTTAATTTCACTCCATAGGGTAATCCACTGAGAATTCAGAGAGTGCCAAGATCCACTTTCCCCATCCCTCTTATTTCCTCAGACAAATATCTAGAATTAGAGACAGAAAAGATGAAAAAAGGGAAGAGCAAGGGAAATACAGAGGTCCAAGAAAGAAAGTAAAACCAGTCTAAACAAGGATTTTTCCTGGTCTGTGCAGGCAGCACTGATCATTTATAATAGACAAAAGAATCTGTCTCTGATTATGACTTCATGTATACTGTGGATGGTGGAGAGCACACTGTGTGCCAGACAAGACTCCCATCCTGCAGTATGAAATTCCAGTGAGAAAAATTAACCTCTCTCAGGGAGAGAATTCTACCTCTGGCTAAAAGAAGGACAGACAGGAAAAGCTTTTATGTCAGGAAAGGTACAACTGCAAACTATTATAGAGGCTAAGGCAATCAGATTTAACTTGCAAACAAAAGGTAGAGTCAAAGCACATACTTTGAAAGAAGAGCAGATGAAATGTAACTGTTCATAAGGAACATAGCAGGTTAGAGCCTGATGAATTTTAAAAAGTCTGTACGATTCAAAAGATTCACCTCCTTTTCTACAAAACTTCAGTGAGTGTGCTGCACATAGCCTTTGGGGTTTGTGTTAATTGAGAAGCTTCTGCATGGCCTTAGGGAATCAAAGCAGTTTAAAGGCCCAGAAAGGCTCTAGGTCAGTCCAGCAGCAGCTACAGGCGTGGCAGGTGTAAATCTGCCACCAGCTGAGGAAGGCACTCCAGCATCTCTCAACTCCTGACAAGCTGTTGCAGTTGAACATGTAAAACTGGCATGTAAAACATTAAGCCTGCTGAATCTGGAGGTTACAGCCCCTTTGGATGGAAACTGAAAGCACCTGAGTCTCTCCAGCCAAGCAAACTCCCAAGAGGAGATGGCAGCCACAGCAGCACTGACAAGCAGAGGGCTTGCTGGCTGCAAACGGCTGCTGTTTCTGTGCTGCTTCCCTGCTGCTCCGAGGGAAGCAGCGAGGCTCATCCTGGCGTGTCACGCTTTGCAGTCTAAACAAGTGTTCTAAGCATTAATTTCCTTTGCCAGGGCTGAGAGAAGCTGCTTCCAAAGAACCACGCTTGTCACTCAGGATACCCCAACCCTTCCTGAAATTGAATGAGTGAATCACGAAGGTTCAGGGCTTCCTCCTTCTCCCTACCAAACACATAAGAAAATAGCTTCACCTGATCACATCCACTCCACCAAGACCAGATCTCAGGCCTTGGTTACAACCAGAATCTCCTTTCCTCCCTTTAAAAAAGCCACCAACCTAGCTAACTGCACTGCCAGAAGGACTGCTTTGAGGGACACGCTGTGGTCCGGTGCAGCCTGGAATCTGCACAGCTTGTCAGGAGACAAGGACCTGAGAGTGTTTTCTTGATACGTTTCCTCAAAGTGATGTTGATTGGGAAATATTCTGCATTTGAACACTTCCAAGTGCTAACAACATGTCAAAGGCACTGAAACTCCACCTTAGCAGTTTCTCATTAGCTTGAGGAAACTTGAAGGTAGGAGCCTAGAGGTCTTTTAATTGTGGTGTCAGGGTAATTACAGAAGTTCATCTGCTGGAGCAGAATACTGCCCAAGACAAACTGCTTCGCTGTTGGAGTGGGTACACGTGGTAACAGTCTATTAAAACTCTAGAATCAGACTAAACTCTTTCTCTGCTACTGCTTTACAGCTCCTCATTTAATCCAGTGCATTAAAGTCTGGAGCATAAGCAGCAGATAAAACAAGAGAAGTGCAGTCACTACCCACTGCTGGATTTCCTTACACACCAGAGCATCATCCCTGAGCCTGTACTGCTGCTGTGACTGGGATATTCGCCATGGCAGTGCCACTGGAGTGGAGTCAGGCTTGGAATTAGTTAGTTCTAATCATAATGATTGATAATCTCTAGCAGGCATCCTGGATTAGCAAAGAGGGCTTCCACAGCTCTGTACCTACATAACTGTGCTGGGAAATCACTGCAGCTGCCTGGGGGCAAATACTGTAAAAGAACACATCCAACTGAATCCAAACTATCTTCTTATTCTCCAACTTCCTCTCCCTCTTTAAAAGCTTACTTAACCCCTCTGCTTTTATTTTCAGACCACAGCATTTCCTAATCCAAATGACCCTGCTGTTTTCCAAAGTGCTCCCAATATTTCTATCCTAATGCTGAAAATGAAGGTAAAAACTGCTTAGAAGATTCACAGGGGACAGGATATAAAAATTGAAACCAGTATTTAATTTTTACAATTATCAGTGATTTCTTTGACAAATGCCACACCTGTAAACCCCAGTTTATCATTAATTGTTCTTCAGAATTTTAAGCCTATTGAATCTTTCAAAGTGCTCCAGATAGGCACTAAGAGACTTAGGCCACAAAATGTCAGAAGTTTTTCAAAT
Source organism: Eubucco bourcierii (assembly GCA_013396675.1). Taxonomy (NCBI): domain Eukaryota; kingdom Metazoa; phylum Chordata; class Aves; order Piciformes; family Ramphastidae; genus Eubucco; species Eubucco bourcierii. The sequence goes on from VWZE01024895.1 coordinate 14,621, forward strand.
ATTTTAAAGAGTAAAACTCAACCTTAGCAACCATGCCAGGAGATAGAAGTCCTTCCAGCCACCACCAGCCTGGTGTGAATCAGAATAGGGGACCCCACATTTGCTTCCTGTGCTCTCCTGCAGGCTGCTCTGCACCCTGCTGCCTGGTGCCCAGCCACTCTCATGATTGACGATTCCACCACCAAAACTTGTACCTAGCAAAAGAGCTGTAGTTATGTCTCAAGAAATTAGATGCCCTTTCCTCATCTGCCCACTTCTCAGGATGTTTTTGTCTCTCAAGTAGAGTTGCCTCACTGAAGCACAACAGATTTTCTGTAGTGCAGAAGTTGGGCAAATGTGAAATAGACCTGAAGTTAGACTCAAAACTAATAGTCATTGTTACACATAAGAACCACAGAAATCCCACTCTTGAGATCATCAGCTACTGTTATACATTTACAGGACCAGCAATTCCATCAGACTCACCTGGGGTTAACCAGCTGATCCCAAGTGGTGCAGCTTTAAAGGAGCGTTTGCATTTCTGCTCGAAGGAGCACTTAAGAAAATCTGTGTTGAAGAGGGTTGCCTGCTATACCAGTGCCACTAGGACAGGAGCTGCAGTGATGAGATTTCCATTACGCTGAGAAGCATCAGCAGTCAGTGGGACAGAAGAACTGGGGACTGAACTTCTAAGCAGCAGATCTCAGTTTTCTTGGACACAGACTTTATGCAAGAGAGCTAAGGCAGGACGTGTGGTTGCAGCAGCACATCCAAACCTGGCTGGGTTACAGAAGAACAGAATTAACATCAGTGCTGAACTACACAAAGCCACAGCCTTTAAATAACTAACTGCAGTTAGTACAGTGCCATTCAAGTCTGACTATACCATAACATTCAAAACTGGGTTAATCTTTATGAAACCGGGTGAATATTTCTGCACAACTCAGAAGCCCCTGTGAATCAAAGCTAGCTACAGAAACAGGGACAGAACTACACCAGCATTGCAGCTTCACCACTACCATAATGAGCTTTAATTATGTAATTATTTCACACTTCAGCTGATTTGCACAAGTTGTTCATGATTCTAGCAGCCATAAGAAGTAACACCCAAGGAACCATAAGGGTCTGTCCCCAGAGCTGGAGGCCTGCAAGAAGGAGGAAAAATCCCCTGGAACCTTGGCAGATCTGAATCATCATTTTCCTGCCACATCATGACAACTCCTACCAGAGTCATTCTCATGCTTTCTAGATACTCTCTTTTTCCTGAATCCAGCCCTGCTGGAGCCTGGCCTAGGTTAGTTTTCCACATTAAGATTTACTGAACTGTTAAGACTAAAGCTGGTGTTACTGAAGGCTGGAAGCATACAGACAGCCAATTTGAGGTTTAGCAATGAATAGAAAAGGAGGAGGAGATGCTTTTCATTGCATCAGGCATATTGGGGCCTGAAGATTTACTGCCTGCACACGCTCCTGGGAAATGATTGGTTATTCTACTGAGCTTTAAAAAATTGCAATTGTCTTTGCAAAATAAATCCTCAGATTTACATACAATCACACTGCGTAGCCATGGGAAAATAAATTATATTGTCTGCCAGCATTTCTGTTGCAGATGTAATCGATGTAACAGTGCAGAAAACTGAGACGAAATTTTATTTCTTCTGCCTTTTAATTACCATCTGCTAACATAAGATTACATTTCTTAAAGTGTCTGAGTCTACCTGCCAGCTGAATTTTTCGCCTGATTTCCTCAAGCTCTGTCAGCTGCCTTCATTATTGGCGAAAATGGCATAGCAAAGCTAGCATGAAAAATGAGGCTAAGCACCTGTCACTTCATTTCTCTGCAAGGAAACAAAGCAAACATATGAAACAGCATGCTCTGCTCCATACTCGGCAACAACTTGCTGCAAAAAGAAAAAGCATCAGTTCAGCCTGGCACAGAGCGAGGAGCGTGACACAGAAGAGCACTGCCAGCAGCCTGCATATTTATGATGAACAGAAAAGATAAATCTCCAACCAAACAAGACAAGGAAATCTAACAGAGAAAGCAGGCACAAAACCGCCTCTCATAGTCACTTATTTTCTTCTCTGAACAGCAGTACCCCCCAGTATGGTTGTCTGAGGGTAAGAGCCTTACCAATGAACTTCTCCAGGGACAGAATGAGGCCTCTGGTGCATTTGCTTTCAATGCAGAGCCTCCTATTCAAGCGTGAATCAGCCAGGTAGTCAAGCAAATGCAGCCCACGAGTAATCCCACTGCACTCACAGGTGTCTGGATCTCTCAGCATTTCTAGAACTAATCCCTTCATCCCAATGGAAGATAGCAAAGATCTGGCACGTTTCTGGCCAATGCCTGCCAGCAAACGGAGCTGGAGTCTCATCACAAACAGCTGCTTGAGCATTTGAAACATGTTAGCCTTCAGGAGTAGCAGAACTCACCTGAGGAGAACCCAAGCACAGAAACTATGGAGCATGGCAAAGAAAAAGGCATAAAAGCAAATGATAATAGCTTATCTCCACTGAAATTTTAGCTTAATCACAAAATAAAAGTGGTTGATGCAGCTGCTGAGTCAAATAATCAATTCAGGAGGTCTGAAGTAGTGCTGAAGTAAACTAAACCCAGGACTAGATTAAAACCTAGATCACTCCCAAAGGACAAGGCCATAGCAGTGGCTTTGATTGCCTGGGAGGAACAAGAGTGGACACGTGAAATAATTCCTTGACTGAGTGCAGAAGTCAGGTGAAGAGGTGTGGGAAGATATTTTATGTCTGAGTCACAACCTGCTTTATCCAAGGTGTGGAACCACCTGGCACCCAGAACGGCTTTCTGCTCTCATTCATGTAGACCATCTGCAAACTGTGACAGCTCCAGACAAGCAGCCTGCACCAAGAGAAGAATTACAGAACTGCTGAAATCTCCAGTGAATAGAAATTTACTGCTGGGTTTTCTACATGTTCTTTCCCCACCTCGTGTCATGCCAGATTTTGAGGGAGTGCCTATAGCAGGGTTTGCTGAAGTCTGACAGGAGTTATGAACAACTTTAGTGTTACAAATGGTCCAGCAGCTGCCCAAAGGGAAAATCTCAAGCCCTTGGGTATAGAAGTCTGTTTATACAAGGTCACAAAAGAGCTGTGATGCAAACATAAGCAAATACTTTGGAAGAACTTCTCCCAGTCATTTTCTGCACAAAGTCTCTCAATGCTCCTATTTTAATCCTTATTTCACCGTTTCTATCTAACACAGATGTGTGAAACAAAAAGCCTTGGGTTAGTTCCATGAAGTTACTCTGCAGCTGTCCTCTAACCCAAATGATCCACAAAAAGCTCAGTTCCCAACTTTGATCAAAAGTTTGAAGTACTGAGAGGCATCCAAAACATTCCCTTTGTGAGATTCGTATCTCTACAGAATGGAAGCTGTCCTGTGTGCCTTTGGAGATGAGCATCCACATGTCCAGAGGTGGAAGGGTTTTCCTCTCTGCTTTGCCAAAAGAAAGAATTTGGAAGGAAAAACCATAGAGAAACATGTAATTTCTGTCACACTGGAGTTAACAGAAGAGCTTGTAGGATAAATATATAATTTAATACATATTTATGGAAGGATAATCGAAATTTTGTGCATGAGAGAATTTGATGTACTTGAGAGTCTAGTGGGAAGCATCAGGAGCCTTACTGACTTGTTTATTTGTAAAGATATTTCTAATTTTTATGAGACCAGGACTAAAATACCACACCAGCTGTTAGTGCATTTCCAGGGCAATACTCAGCAGTGTGTTCCAGCACTTGCAGCAGTAAAGAGTTCAAAGCAGGGTTGGGTAGCAGTGGACTGGTCTGTGGGCTGTTGTTACCCCCAACTGCTATTGCAGTCCCTTACAGTTAGCAGATTGAAAGTGTGAGTTCCAGTGCCCACAGTGAAAACCAAACAAACTACACTAAACCTGCTAGCAGGCTGCAGATTTGCAACGTTCTCTATGGTCCTGCCCTGTAAAGGCCTCAATCCTTGCACGTTTCTTACAAGCAAGACAGAAGTGGCGGCTGTTTGGGTGAGGGAGTGCGAAGGCAGCGGCGGCAGGACACGGAGCCAGCAGTGCAGCAGGTGGCACTCTTCCCTCGGAGCTGGTGCTGGGCCCGGGCACAGCACCTTCAGAGCTTCAATGTTATGGCACAGACACTAAAGAGGGACCTTTATAATCACACAAGGTCAAAGACCTCCAAGTACCCTTCCCAGAATACCAACAATAGCCACAGTGTCCTGTCCAGCCTTCCTTTTGGTACTCACAGCTCATCAGAGTTCCTCCTGATGCTTCGGGAGGGCAAAGAACTGCACAGCTTGTGCAGCCCAGTGCACTATTTCTTCAAAGCAGGTCAATAGTGGCACTTCTCTCCTGGAGTAGAGGACCACTTCCAAAGCTTCCAGGCTTACTGGATTGACCTCTTAACGAAAAAAAAGTTTTGTCACAAGCAGTCCTTAGGACTAGATACAGCCCTGAGCAGGCTCTTTACCCTACCCCTCACAGCACAGTTTACATTGGTTCTCAATTACAGGAGAAAAATAAGATTTTTTTTTTTTTTTAAATCCTAAGGCTCTGAAGAGCTAGTCCAGAGTATTTGAAAGCTGTACTAAAGTAACTCACTTTTCAGAACAAAATACAGAAAGATCCAGGGTTTCATGACCACATTTAAGCCAGAGGCAGGCAGCTGGAAAGGCACACAGCTGTATATCCCAAGGTGGGCTTCTGCATCCCAAAGGGTTCTGCCATGGCTTCTGCCAATCTTCACATCAGCTGCAATGTGGCAGCTTTTTAGCCATAGACTTAGATGTGGAAACCTGCAGTTTGCATGCACAAAGCAAGAGAGTTAATGAACAGCCAGCCAAGCCCTGAGTCTTTAAAGAGTAGATTCCCTCTGTGTGTGTGTGTGTGTGTGTGTGTGCATGTGCATGCGTGCCTGTACACTTGGCTCAGCTGGAAGGAAAGATAACCAACCTTGCCTTGTGCTACCTGACTTGAGAGTAAGCAAATGCCTCCTGCTTCTTCTAGATAAAGTTCAGCAAAACTCCAGTGCATAAAGTATTATTTGGAGGCTCTACTGAGTTTGAGCAAAGAAGCATCAGAATACTTTATACATCACAGCCCTGATGTATTATGCCAGGCAATATCTAGTCAGTAGTGGCAAAGAGTCAGATGAGGTTACTACTGGAATTCTACCAAGAAATACTATCCTTCCACTAAAATTATTGTATTTTTCAGCCTGTTATTCTGTCAACTCTTTATGAAATCCTGTTGCCAACCTGATGGCAGTGTTCATTCCAGTCTTAACCACAGCCCTCTGTATCCCACATGCCACAGCATTCCCATATTTCCACCCTGTTACCACTTCTAGGTTTTCATTGTCCACTGGTTTAATGTGCAAAGAGATTCAGGTAAGTTCAGCATTGATGGAGGGTGATGGACTGCCCCACAACCCTGGCATGCGTAGTTCTTCTCACCTCCCTTTCCCAGCCCCAGCATTAAGGGCAGAGAATACCAAAACTTTGTTTAAGTTTTGTAGAGATGCAACTCAGATTCTGGACCAGCTGTGCAAGAGAACAGAAAGTCAGGATGGCCTGAACAGTCCTTAACTCTCTTCTGGAAGATAACAAAGCCAAGACTTGGTTGTTCTGAGATTTATTGGAGAGTTTCCTGGTTTGAATATCAGAGGACATATCACCATTTTCTTTAATCAAGCCTCTAACCTGCAGACACTCAGCTGAAGCACTGCACTCAGACACCAAGAGAAAGCCAAGCACCTATCTGACAAGTATCAGCTGCAGTTGCTTTGGTTAGACTGGAAGGTTCAGATATTTGTAGAGCATGCTGAAATCACAGTGTGAATATCAAAAAGCTGAGGTGGTCTTTTAAGCCATTTGCTGTCCACATGCAGCATCATTATCTAATATCAATCCAGGCTCTCCCAGACAAATCAATATTAGGCTGTGTGCTAAGATTACGTTTTATTAACTGGAGTAGAAAATGCTCCACTGAGCTCAGCCATTTATAGATGCTGAAACCTTTCAGATCCCAAACCTTCCTCAGTGTGCTCCATTCTTACACTGGCCCAGTTATGGACAAAAAAGGCAAAAGAAAGGCACAAGATTGCCCAGGTAACCCGAGAGGACACTGCTGTAACCGTATCTGCTGCTTAGGCAGCAGACGTGGCACAAGGAGAAGCAGCAGAAAGCAGGACTTGTTCATGCACTGCTACACTGAGAGCCAGCACTACAGCCCAGGACTGGGTGTAGAGAAAGGTCTGTCTCAAGCAACACACTTGTGAGGCTTTTGGTGGCAAACTGCATCTAGCAGGCTGCTGGCGGGTCTGTGCAATAGGACATGCTAAAGGCCATCCTGGTTCCTTGCATAACCCCGTTCACTCTTTCACTAGCAGGTACAACATCAGCAATATTTAATAACTAGTTGTATTGTAGTCCTGTGACAAATACAGCACTGGGAAAATATTTTTTAAACCCCACAAATGTGTAACATTTCCAGCCAAGCTATTGATAAAACAGGAATCTGAGGAACAAACCAGTTTCAGTCCTACAGCACACTGCACTGTGTGCCGCAGCAGGACGTGGGGCACGCAGGGAAGTGAAGCTGCAGTGCCTGGTGTTTTGCTGCTAGGCAGTTCCAAGGTAGAACACACTCCCTGCTTCTGCTCTCTTCAAATCAGAACTCTGTTGTCCTACTTCACTAAGGACCACCAGACTCAGGTCTCACAGGAAAGATCTCGTGATGGAGAGCTCTGCTTTTCTGTTGCACTGCTGGATACTGCAGGGTGGGAGAAACAGTCAAAGTCCCAATTCCCAGGGCCCAAAGGTGAAACAATCTGTGAGCAAACTCCCAACCCAAGATAGCTGTTGTCTCATCAGGCTCCTGGACTTTCATTCTTTCCCCATCCCCTGGCCCCCATTTCCCTGCCAGAAGGCTTACCACTACTATTTCCACACTGCCACTAGGATTGTTACTCAGACCAGGATTCACGTTCTCTAAATGATCCTTAAAGCTCTCTTCTTTGATGTTTCCCTTGCTTCTCACAGTTTAATCATGCTGTACCTTCCAAGCCCCTCAGTAGGATCTCCCTTTGTCATCAGGCAGATTTAATCATAAGATTTTTACTTTGCCATCCTTATATTATTTCTCTTACAAATAATACATCCAGAAGCTCAACTCTGAGAATATAAATTCCTGTGGTGCAAACAATTCCTCAGCACAAAGTTTGATCATTGTATATTTAGGTAGATTTATTCTTGCACTGTTGACTCCTACCTCGTACTAAATGTGAACATTAACACAAACTTTTGCTTACACCCTTCAAGTCTCTCCTACCAGAAGTGCTGTATTTATACTATCACTGCTTTTGATTTACAGCTGCCTTCTCTCTCTCCCAAGTCCAGCCTCTGCCTTGCTTGCTCTCTATATGCAAGTCACTTTGCACAGTGCTCTTAAGCATTATGTCATTATTTCGTCTCTCACTGTCAAGCATTTTTAGACCTTCTGTGTGAAAGATGAGATACAAAAATAAATTGAATTGGAATACATGATGCTCAGTCCTGAACCTGAGCGACACTCACGGTGCATATGCAATATGACAGCTACAGGCTATGCTTTCATGGCATACATCAAAAGGACTAATGCAAAGGAATTAAAGTTCTAAACATTGTGGGTAGCCCGACCTGGACCTGGCCGTGGCCACGTGATTCTGTGTTGTTATTAACCAAGCTGACAAAGAACAGGGGTGGTTATTACAGTGGTGACTAGTTACACTTCATGCCAGAGACAGCCTGCACAGCTCAACATCTCTGAACCTTTCTTGTGTCCACCGAAACCAGACAGCATATAGGCAGGTCTCTCAGCTTCCTTCATCAATACACCATGACAATGACAGCACAGAATGCACTGCTGGAGAACCTACCTAAATAAAACCCTCTCTTTAAAACACAACTCAAACTCCTTTATATATTAAAAAAAACACAAACCCGACAACCAGCCAACAAACTATAATGAAGAAGAGCCTTGGTCCATGAAGTAGGAAAAGAACAGCCAAGAATTTGAATTGTGAAATTTTTTTTTTTTATTATTTTTTTTTACTAGTGTGTGAGTGCAACAAGAAGGACAACAGAAATGCCACAGACAGGTTGAAGTTTAGAAAGAAAATCCAGATGCAGGCTGGGCAAATGTGGGATGTGGCACTGAGAAAATCCTAGACGCAGTTTTTGAGTCTGAGTACCAGCTGAAAATAATCTCTTGTGGTCTGATCCTCCTGTGCTGAAGGCAAAGGTGCTTGGCACATCTTTTTAAACCAAGGGGATTACATGAAAGACTTGTCTTCAGCACTAAATCCTCTTCCTGGTGGGAACAAACTTGTGAGACTGAGTGCTTGACCAACTCAAGCCCAGCTAAAGGTTCTTTTGAAAAGCTTTGCAGCTTGCTCATTAACAACACTCCCCCTGGCACTTAGGGGGTCACCCTGTTGGAGTCTTTCAAAACACAACATTTCAAAGTACAGTTTGACCAGGAAGCTGCAAAAACACCCATGCTGGAAGTAACTGTGGAGGTTGACAATCCAGCACACTGAACAATGTTCCTGGGTTTAATGCATAATGGTGACTCAGGCTTTTTTTCTCCTAAAAAACTGATTTCTGCCACTGGAAATATCTGCACAGCTGTGGGACATGCTGACTCCAGTGTTAAATATCAAGAACTCTGAACACAAAATGACAGTTCTAATCAAGCAGTTATGTACATGTGATGTAATTCCAGTACTACTCCTACATGTGAGGACCTTGGATGAAGGGCAGGTACAGACCCATGGCCTACAACCAGAATTCTGGATGCACTGGTCACTTACCATGGAAAACAGCAAGCACAGCTAAGGTGACAGACTTCACCTGAGAGGTCAGCTAACTATAAAATACAGTGGCAGGTGCATTTTACAATGTAGAGAATTTCCCCACCCATCTAGCTCCTGTTGTTAATCACCACAACATGCATATGAATGAAGACAAGTAGAATAATTAATACCAGCAATGCTTGTGCCTGGGAGAAGGCTTTGTACATTTTCAGACTGTCACCACTGGCAGCAAGGCAAATCAGCTCATGAGGGCAAGAAAGGAACTACTGTCCTGAGGGTCCAGTTAATTCATTTCCAGTCCCCAGCTAGGCCCATGGTCAGATGGTCCAGGGAAGGGATGAGTATCCTGGCTAATTTACTTTCCTGTTAGACCTCATCTGTGGGTCAAGTAGGGACCAAGAGGGGTGGCAGTGCCCACAGCGTGCATCCTTTCTCTGGCAGGCAGCTCGGTTCATTCTCTTTCAGGTGGCTGAGCTGGACTGTGCTCCACACAGCTGCACACATTTCTTCCTTTCTCTCAGCGTCATATTTCTATTTGATTTTGTTGACTCTATGGAAATGGAGCCAGCTTTTAATGGGTTTCACTCTGAAATCAACAGAAAAATGCCCATGCAGAATAGCTGCTGATTTAGCTCCTAATCTGTGTCACGCCAGACAGGAAGTTTCTTTGGCTCTTACTTTGAGGGAAACACTACAGAAAACAGCAATGAAAAAGGGCAGGATTTATCTGGGAGGCGGTAGCAGCTAAACTCCTCAGCTAATGCAGCTGCTGACATTTCCAACCATTCAGTGCATTCTTCCCCAGGGAGAAAAAAAAAGCTGAAGGAAACTACTTAGCGTGAACCTACTGGATGTCCATTAAAAACCATTCCAGTGGTGAAGATGGAGAGGCTCATTGGCAAAATACTCCTCATAACAATCTAAAAAACAACATTAAAAACCATCCCAAAAGAAGGCAGTTAAAGAGATTCTTTCACACCGAGAACCAGCAGTACAGGAGGCAGAACCGGATTCTAGGAGGGAAAATGACTTTTGATTCAAAGCATCGACAGATTTCTCAATCACTGTCTGCACTGTGCTCAAGAGAAGGATTTTTGCACAACCCCCAAAGAGATGCTAAAAAACATGATTCAAAGGAGAGTTTTGGAAGCAGAATTGAAAGGATCTGTGAGGATGGCAGATCACTCTCTTATATTAACACCTGTCATAGGGGATAACAGAGCGAAGAGGAGAGTGGAATTCTAATGAAGGATGGGATTTAAAGGTTCTGTAATCAAACCATCTGGAAATCCTGGGATCTGGGACGATAGCCACATCAGATGCATATAAACCAACTAAGAAATTAATGGAGCCATGGTGGTTTAGGTGAATCCAGAATGAAATTCCTCAAACAATTCTGAGGCCAACCTCTGAAGGATGGCAGGTGTCTGTGAGAGAGGAAGCCTGGCAAGGCAGCTGCCCGGGGCTGTGCTGACTCCAAAGGACAGAACACAGCAGATCGACTCTCCCTGGGGATGTTCAGCAGTAGTTCCAAAATTCCGTTGCTTCCTGTATACAATACTTCTGTACAGTAATCCCTCAGGATCGCAGCCAAGGCCAATTCTTCAGTGCCTCTTCTGTGCAAAGCAATGAGAGTTCCTGCTCCAAGAAGTCCAAATGTGCAAGAACACCTCCATACTAGCCTTCTTTTCAGTTCAGCCCTGGGAGTGGGCAAAGACTGCATGGAGTAGAAATGGACAAATGTGCCAAAGAAATCCTGTTTGAGCTTCCAAGTAGACACCTCAGTCAAGCCTATAACTCATATTTTCTGCCCTCTAAATAGCACAGACGCAAGGAAGGCAAAGCACCCCCCAGATCTGAGGGCACAATTTGCTGTGGTGCTGACCTCTAACTTGAGTTTGCTGCAGGCAGGAAACTCATGTGAGCTTCAATGCTAGATTTAACATTTGTGTTTCAGATTCTCTTCTCCCCCCACCACCTCCACAGATGGACAAGGAGTCAAGACACTTAGCTCCTTACAAAGTCTTTTCCCTTGCTCCGAAAGCCTGAGGCAAACAGCTGGAAGAAAGAGACTAAGAGCTGAGTGGGAAGGAAGCTTTGCCAGCCTCTGTGAATGTTATTAAGAAAAGTGCACAGAAAATCGATGTGCATGGAGGAGAGGGCTAAGGAAAACATTTCAACTCATCTTCAGCAAATTTGGATTTCTGCTTCTCTCTTGAAATGAAAGCACAACGGGTAACAACTCCGTGCCCACGCTTGTTATTGCCTACTCAAGAATCAAGTGTTCCTTCAGTCAAGACTTGATTGTTGGGAAGAAAATAAACCTTCAACTGGTGAGGCTTGTTATCAAGCTGGGAAGTGAGAAAAGGTTTCTTGCTGCTGCTAGTTTTGGGATGTCATCAAAATGGCTTTTAGAAGCACATTCTCCTGCTTAAGTCTTTGAAGTAGGTCTCTTGGAGAATGAGTATGCGTTGAGGTCGAAGAGTATCCCAGCCTTAGTTTTCTTAGTGTTCTCACCCCTGTAATTGAGATGACATGGTTCAACAGACAGAAAAACAAACAAACAAAATAACAACAACAAAACCAAACAAACACATACAAAAACCCAGAAAGGTGTTCCAGGAGTTTCAATCCTCTTAACCCCTGTTTTTACACAGAAGTCACTTCATCTTTCTGTTCTTCAGCTTTCCCACTCCTAAGACAAGACTGCTGTTACCCTTGTAATGACACACCAGGAGGTCTCAGATGAAGTCAATTTACACAAGCTAACCTGCAATGAATTAATTTGGCATTTGATTTGATCTCATGTTCTCTGTCCCCTGCAAATGGCCTTCTCTGAGCTGTAACCCACTTCTGCTCTCTGGGCAGCAGTTGCTCTCTTGGTACTTCTCACACCTAACTCTAGAACAGGATAAATCAAGAGGGAGTTTGAGTTTTGGGCTTTTTTAGTATTTCAGTTTTTCACATATCTCCATACTTGTAGCACTGTATCAACACAAATGCCCCTTGATGTCTCTGACACTTTGCAGCTTTAAGACTCTGTGAGGTTTCCCCACATGTTCAGAAGAGATTGCACAAGAAGTGTCTGCTTTGGCTTGGTAGCCATTTGAGGTTTCCAGAAGTGAATGCTGGATGTCAGTTAAATAACATTCAGGCAAGACTCTGCCATGCCTCCAGAGGCAGCTCACAGCCCAACACAAAACAGTGATGCAGAAGACCCAGGGCCCACACCTAAAGCAGAATCTTGGTCCTGCAAAAGTAGCTTGTAAAGTAGCTGTCTCCATGCCAAGAGAATGAAACAGGAGCTCAGGTAGCTGGTGCAGGAGCTCAGGAAACTGGGCTGGGAGAGTAATTAGTCCAAGTAATCATCCAGGTTACCTTTTAGACACCCAATGCCTTCCATTGCTGCAATTCCTCCTGTAACAGCACAGATCAAAGGAGTAGACAAAAGGCACAGGGGACGAGTACCCTGCTGTAGCACTGCTTTACGGCATCTGCTTTCAGAGGAAATAAGGTAAAAAGAGAAGGAAATGGATGAAAAGGGCAACGGGAATGAAATTGCAATCATCCCAGAATGAAGAAATACATTCACCCTCTTTGATGTCTGAATCTGAGCTGGAGAGGGAGCTCCAACAGGTCCTGTTTGTGTTGGGAAGTGCCCATTTGCTGAAGTAAGAGCATGGCATGGAAACATCTCTCTCAAGAAATCTCTTCTGAGCAGCAGTAGACAGACTGGCAGAGTGCCCCATTTCCCACCAGGTTAACAAACCCTTGGGCCTCTGTGCCCTTCAGCTCTGGGAGCTTACCGATCCAACAGCTTTGAGGCCACACACCAGGGAGGCTGTGCTGAGGGAGCTTCAGCTCAGCAGGAGATTCGCTTGTGTGGAGCAAGGACGGACTGGTGACTTGATTCCCCAGGGATCCCTACACTTTCCAGATTCCTGGAACAAGAGGTCAGGATAGGTAATTGTTACTTTGAAAGAAAATAAAGCACTTCTGTTTCTTGTGTTTTCAAGACACCAGAATCCATACTCCCCTCAAAAGGAGTGTAAAATTATTTGCATTTTATTTCAATCCACTAAATGCCGATGTAGCAAACACCGCTGTGTGACTCCAGGTTTGTATCATCAGCTATCTGAAAGGAGTCAGGTTTAAAATGGAAATGTAAAAGGGTGCTGAAAGGACTCATTTCTTCTGCACCAGCAGGGCTGCTGACTACTCTATGCTGAACAAAAAGCATTATGAGGAAACACCACCCCAACTTCAAGCTAAAGATCAATTTGCATGCTGAGTATTAAACAAAAGCTTTTTGGCCTGCTAGTGACTGCCACGTAGGTATGGAAACCTTCTTGGGGTAAACCCTAGCAAAGCTGCAGAGAGCATACAGCATCCCACTGTGCTCACCACCCATTTCTGGCTCTCTCAGCAGTGCTTCAGCAGGAAACTACAAATATTGCTAATCTAAAGAAAGCAGAGCAACAAAGGTTGGAGCAGAAACTATTCTGAGTGATGTGATTAATAACTCCAAAAATATAGCAGCAGTTCCATTACATTTCACTTGTTAGTTTCTCGTGGAGCAACCTTCAATGAGATCTGTACTTGGGTCTACACACTCGTTAATGATTTCCCAAGCATGTACCAGAAGGAAGCCCTCTGGATTATTCAAGGTAATTGCCCTAGGTCAGCATTCTGCATTACCTGCATAGAGCAGGCAAAAGCACACAGAACGTGGGCTAGCAGCATCATCAGTTGGTGCAGACCACCACCCAGGGCAGCTCACTGGGAACAGAGTCATTATCCTGACAGATACAGCCCAGGTGATTGAGGTTTATGCCCATGAGTCAGACTTCTCAGAGCTAAGTTACCTCCAGTTTACAGTGCAGAAAATGAGTGGAGATCTTTATTGCACGGGTTAGCAAGAGGAAAGCCACGTGGCAAGTGACACCAAAGATGTGTTTAGTCTAGTATCCTGGCTCTGATGAGAGCCAAAATGGATGCTTAAGGAAGTGTAGGAATCACCCTGTAATTCTCAACAAATTTGCAGTTCAGATACTTCTTGAGCTGGAAGCTGGCCTTATCTCCCTGCTTTACTGGCTCTTTATTAACTGGTTTTCCATTAATTTCTCTCAGCACTTAAAGAAACCATTTGTATTTTGACATCCTCAACATCCTGTAGCAGCAGCCTCCACAATTTAATTATGTGTTGCCTGATCATCTCACTTCCTGTGGTTTATCAAGTGAGTAGCAATCAGTAATCACTGTCTGCTCACTTTCTCCAAGTCACCCCTGCCTCCTGTATTTTGGATAAGGATGGACAAGAGCTTTTTTCCCACTGTAGGTTCTCTAGGACTATCCTCATCCAGCTGCTGCTAGTTTGCATCATAGATCTTCTTGCCATTACCCTCTGTTACAATTGGCTTACTCAAAGACAACTATCATACATCCCAAAACTTAATTCATTAAAAAAACCCACCTGAAACATTAACATTTACCCAAGTTCCTTTTCCAAACAGAGTTAGCAAATTTTTTGTTCTACTATTGCTTTTTGCCAGATTTGTAGCAGAAATGTGTGTAGAAGACAGGTTGAATTACTCCATTTCTGCACGGGGTCAGCGACCATGACACAAGCAGACCCACTGCACCCATCCTGAGCAACCACAATGCAAGCTGACCCACTACATCCATCCTGCAGTGGAGCTTTGGCTGCTCTGACTGCTGACACTACACCAGGTGCAAGTGTTTGCTAGGCTTTCACACACATCACACCACGTTGTGTGTTAAAGAGCAAGAAAGGCAATGCTGCTGGCAGGCATTACCCCAAACTCTTCAGTATGTATTAACCTTGCTGTGTCATCAAACATAAAAGGTAAGTTTTCTACTCATTGCTATTTGCTTCACTAACTAACTCAGGGCCACAGCAGCATTTCTTTCAGAATAACAAATATGATCAGAAGAGAGATGTGGAATTGCAACCCCAGATTTTCTCTGCATTATTCGGAATGGTGAATGCAGAGACCAAGTGCCAAAGAAACACAACACTGCAGGCTCACAGTAAAGGCCAGCTCTAGGATGGCTCTAAGCAGGCAATGCTTTAGTGTAGCGCTTGTGTGAGGTAGGTAAATCTGTGGCTTCTAGCATCCAGCTGGAATTTTATGGCTCTCCCTGCCCTATGCCATCACTTACCAGGCATGCCTGCTCAGTTGTTCAAAGACACCCTGAGGCCCCTGGTCCCTCACAGCGAAATCTAGGGAAGCCACATCCTTTCTCTTCCACTTTTGACATGATGGCAACATTTGAGCCTCCTCAGCTTTTCAAAGCCAAAGCAGGCTGTTCCTGTTTGCCATTTTGGACAGCAGTGTGTGTCTGAAGGAACAGAGCCAGAGATGGTATTTGATGGAATGGTTTGCTCACCTGGTCATGGTATAAATGATCCCTTTCTTTCTTCATTCATGGTCTTCCCCAAGTACAGTCTAACTGGACATGGTTTGACAGGTCTCTGCACTACTGCTGCTCAGTATCACATAAATCTCCCAAAACAAGCCAAGTAAATTAATTTCTCCTTACCCTGAGCCCCTTATGGGAGCAGAATAAAGGGTTCTGGCTGAAAACACCAGCTCTGACTTGCAGGCTGATGTGCTGCTCTCACACACTCTGTCCTCTCTCATCACCACATATCACGAGACAAAAGTTGGATTCTTGACTGAAAAAACAGGAATGTTTTCAACTCCCTTCCCCATCTACCCCATCTACACTGACTCAACTCTCTAAATTTAGATTTGAAAGAACTTCTTAAAAAGAACTAATGAAAACTACAGGACAATCTATGGTTTTGCTTTCTTTGTTAATAGGCTGTTTCAGAAATGCTAGGGCTAAATTCCAAGGAATATAAAATCCTTCACTAAAAGAGGTGTAAAGAGAGCACAAGACATGTCCTATAAAAAGATTTATCCTGGGAAGGTAGTTCTGCCCATTTACCACCCAGCTAAGTGGCAGATGAAAGTGCCTCACTGAATTCACTGCAAATACAAGCAGCATGGCAGTCTGGAGCAGAGCTCTGGACACAGGCTCCGTGCAGTGATTACAGTTCTGGAACTGTGCCAATGATAACAGCGACTGAAGCCAGATGAGGGCTGCCTGTAGACAGCCCTGCTGGTATGGTCTGGCTCTGGCAGGCTGCAGCAGACTGGCTGATCTCAGCAGGAAAGCACGTGTGTGCAGAGCTGGCCCGGCCTGCACTAACTTCAACTCTTGCTTAAATTTCTAGTTGGCAGCAGTTAGTGACAACTTTCAAGCACACTAAAAAAGTTTCTTTTTGAAATCCAGATTCATACAGTGGAGTGCAGCACATGTTTTCTGAATCATTTCCCTCTCCTCCTTCCCTGCAGAGATCAGGCTGCAATTTTTCCAGTGCAGTTTAAGATCAAGACTCGGCTCCCCCTTTCAGAAATTCCAATTCTCAGCTGGCTGTGACTCCTGCAGTGTAACCATTTACTATTGCTGGCATTGTTTGCAATCAGAGTTTCTGGTTTAGCTAGTTCATGGCCAAGAGCTACTTCTGATACTTCTAATTCTGGATGAAAAGAAGAAAGGTACAGGCAAAGAGCAGCACCGGCGGCCGGGCTCAGCCTGAGAGGCATCGGTAGCCGGGCTCAGCCTGGCT
Organism: Eubucco bourcierii; assembly: GCA_013396675.1. NCBI lineage: Eukaryota > Metazoa > Chordata > Aves > Piciformes > Ramphastidae > Eubucco > Eubucco bourcierii. Next base: position 31,143 of record VWZE01024895.1, read on the forward strand.
CTGATCCTGCTCCTCCAAAGCTCTCCCCGAGTGCCTACATGGGACAGAAAGCAGTGCCAGTTAAAGCCCCGCGGCCCGAAGGCATGGGAACTGGTCTCAGCCTGGACCAGTTAGCTCTGCAGCTCAGATTTCAGTTTATTTGTTCTGTTTGTTTGGTTTTGTTTTTTTCGCCATAGAAATTAGATCTCACCTGGAAACAAGCAGAACTCTCACAATCGTTTTGCCTGCCTTGAAAGCAGCTCTTCTTCCAAACACCTGAAAAGTATCATTTTTTAAAAGCTATTGTTAAACATCAAAATCACTTCTGAATCAGGAAAACATAACTCCCAAATTAGTTACAGATTAAGTGGATTCATCAGTGGAAGTGTAAGCTGGGTCTCACAGAGTGCAGGACTTTTGGAAAGGAAGTGGGGACTGGATTTGGATTTCCCCAGCTGCTGCCAGGTTGTAGCACACCACACACTGATGGAGCCAGTTTCTGCTGTCAGAGTGCTGGTGCTCACACAAGTTAAAGTGGGCATCTCTGGCTACAGTGCATTTTAACACCATTGCCATGTAATTTGAAAAGAAGTTAATAACAGATCTCAGAAAACTCATCGGCACCTACAGACAGCCAAACTGACCTCTCTACCACTTCCTCTCCACATTCTTGCCAAAAGAAAACGACACACGAAGCCAGAACAACCTCCAAACTCCTCTGCCAAAGGCGCAAGGGAAATTCAGATCACTCTTTCTCTCTCTAAATATCATTTTAGCCACTACAGTAGGAACTCCAAATATAGAACATTTAATGCCAGTGTCCAATTTTGCAATCGACTCCATAACCAGAGCCCCTTTCTCTCCACTGCGCAATTACACTTTTGCAATCCAATCCATCCTCAACTGAAGCCCCTGCACCAGACCAGCTGTTTTGTAGGCTGAGGCACTGAGACATTCCCACTGAAGATAAAAGAAGGGCTGCTCTCTGGGATATGGGTGAAGTACCTATGGCCTGCGGCAGATTTTACTTCCACACTAGAGTTTTGTGAGACAAAAACATTTCCTTAAAACACACAGCTTAGGCTGCAGTTCAATGAATCAGGAAATGACAAAACATATTGACAAAATCCTCGAGTAATCACTTTTCATAGCTGTGCTCTGCTGGTTTACACAACACGGGGACAGTGTGAGGAGCTATAAACTTTACAGCCGTTTAGAGGGTGAATGCTTTTGGCAGAGCACAGCAGCAGCAGCACCAATACACTAAACAGAAAGAATTAACCCTGCTGCTTATGCCAGGCTGGAACAGTAAATCTCTGCCATGTCTCCTCTTTTTTCCATCACAAGGAGTGTGATTAGATTAGTATTATCTGCAATCATGTACCTGACAACTTAAATCTCACATTCATTGTAGTCCAACAAAGCAGGACACAAAAGAGCAAGTGGATTTCTATCACAAAATTTGCTTGAGTTAAAACACCCCAAGGCTGGTGTGGCTCCAGTGGTGCACGAATCCCAAGCAGACTTTCATGGCATTTGTGCAGGCTTGGTGTGTGGAGACAGGATAGGAGTGTTTGTGGGTGCAGAGCAGAGCTCCTTAGCTGCACTGCCAGTTACAGTGCCAAAGAGCTGCAGTGTCAAGAGCCTGCAGCTAAACTCGCCATGCTCCAAGGGCCATCCATACATCAGAGTTTCACACACACAGAAGGAGAATCAGGGCACTGAGAACACATCCATAAAAGGAGAGAGACTGGTGGGGAAGTGCAGACACCTGATGGGGTTTAAAAGTAGAAATACTTTAACAATCATAGAACTCTGCACATCTGCACACCTAAAACCAGCAAAGGATGAGCTGTGAAGTATCTGCCCACTGGAGGCATTGAGATATGAAAACAACGACTCTTACAGAGACCCTGAGAGCTGGAGGCATCAAAATAAGGAAGTGAAGACCCCTACAGAGACCCTGGAACTGTCCAGAACAGACCCAGCAGTTTGGGCTCAGTGATAAGCTCAGCATGGTTTGCAACCAGGAGGGCAGCGCAAGGAGGGCCTTCACCTTCATCCCTAGGACCCCAGAGACCACCATCAGGGTAGCCCCCCCTGTGTAAAAGACAAGGGCCGTGGGCAGGCAGACATAAAACAGCTCTCAGAAGTACTTTGTATATGCATAAACTTTCCCTGGACCTTTCATGAATATGTAATAAGTAACAACATATAAATGGCGAGGTTGGGACCTAGGGCATGCAGGTTCTTTGGTGGGGAGATCCCTGCGCACTGTGTGCTCAATAAACATACCTGCTGTAGAACCTTCTGGGCTGTAAGGGGTTTTCTCTGCATGTCACACCAAAGCTTCAGCAACAGTGGGATCAGGCCCAGGAAAGCATCTCTGCTTCTGACGGGGTAGCAGGAGCTCCACCTAATATTTCATTTGTAGCAAGAGCTGATTTCAGGCTATTCCAGATTGATAGGTTATGAGAAATGCTGCTCAAGGGAAAGCCCTACACTAAGATTTAGCCTCCTATTCTCTCTGTGGTTTCCTCAGTATGAATAGAGGATGCACAGAACATGATGAATCTGACCCATGGAATGGCTGCCCCTGCTGCACTGCAATGCTTGACGCTTTTTTTACACAGAAAATGTCCTTCAAATGGAAGAATGAGGACTAGAGGAGCTTGCATGTCTACAAGGGGACCCACCTTAAACAAGTCCAGATTCTCCCACTTGCCCAAACCTTCACAAAAGGACTGAATCTGCAGAAGTATTCAGATGTCAAACCCACAAAGAGGACTAGCGGAAGTCTAGTACATTTTATGTGACATCACTCACCAAGCACAGTGAGCAGCTCCACATCATCAGGAATCATTACATAGCAAGTGACTCTGCACTGATGCACAGGAGAAGGACAAACTGGAAAAGATGTCATTTGAAACACTAACACCATTTCTTGAAACCTTCTCAGCTGTGTGGAACATGACTCTGGTCTGAATGATGAGGAACACCTTGGAGCTGACAACCTCTTCATCACAGTGAGAAAGGAAGGCTTCATTTGCAGTACCAGTACAGGCTGTGCAGGCAGACTGCAGTTCAGCCAGTGAGTGCAAGTAAGGGCACAAGCAGACAGTGACACAAAGCACCCAGACATAGAATCATAGAATGGTAAGGTTGGAAGGGACCTCAAGGATCATCTAGTTCCAACACCCTGCCATAGGCAGGGACACCTCCCACTAGCACAGGTCACTCAAGGCCTCATCCAATCTGGCCTTGAACACATCCA